>JANEYF010003024.1:0-57252 GCA_029963845.1 Rhamnusium bicolor
TTTGGTGTCAGAAGTGGATTGGAAGAGAAATTTCTGGAATATTCGAAAAGGTTCTACACTGTTCTTCTCAGAAATTAGTGGTAACACGGAGAATTAAGCTACTGGACAATGTTTGGAGGACTATGTATTTCTGGACTGATAGTGACTTTTAAGTGGATTTTCGAGCAGTTTCTAGAACATTCGATTTAGAAATAGCTGCAAATACGTGAGTGCCGCTAGTAATAATGTGTTGTAGACTGAGAAAAGAGACTACTAGTGCAATTTCGGGAAAATTCTAGAACATTCTATTTGGAAACTACAGAAGATACAAAAATGGTGTCGACGGGAACGTGTTGTAGTCTTAAGAACAAGACTATAAGTGACTTTTAGTGACAATTCTAGAACATTCGATTTTGAAGCCACAGAAGATACGTAAACTGTGTTAACGGAAACGTGTTATAGACTCAAAACAAGATTTATTAGTGATTTTGTGAAAATTCTCTAACATTCTATTATATAATTAGTGGAGATAAGTGAATTTTGTCAACACAAAAGAAGTATAGACTCTAAATAAGACTTTCTAGTGCTGTTTCGAGATTTTTCTGGAACATTCCATTATTAAAATAGACGTGATATCAACATTTTACAGACTTTAGTGTAATAAACTTTATTCTGAAATTGATTTACGTGTCGTGAGTTAATGCCAACAACAAGAAGTATGGCGGAGAAGCAAACACAGGACATGCTTGCAGCGTTGTTACAACGGATGGTCGAACAGAGAAAAATTATGGAAGATCAAGAAAGAATGCGACAGAAAGAGAAAGATGAACAAAGGAAGATTATGGAAGATCAAGAGAGAATAACAAGAAGAGAAAGACGAATAGAGAAAAATTATGGAAGCTCAAGAAAGAAAACGACAAGAAGAAAAAGAAGAACAAGAAAGAAAACGCCAGGAAGAAAAAGAGGACTTAAGAAAAATGATGGAGGGCCTGCAAATAAGATGATTGGAGGACAACGAGGATATAAAAAGAAGCCTAGAGGAACAGCAGGCAGCCATTTTCTCTCTCACTGAAAAATTTGAAGTCGATGTTATAGAAAAAGTCGGTGAAGTGGAAGAACGAGTGAGTGAAGTAAAAGAAAAAGTCTGTCAAGTTGAGGGTAAATGTCGCAGTAATGGAGAAGCGAGCTGGTGCTTCGGGGAATGTGGCACATGACCTTTCCAAAAGACCGTTTCAGAAAGACTGCAAGCCTTGCCACCGTGAGGAAAAACAGCTAAATGTACAAATAATGAAGACCGTTAAGATTGATGTTCCGGATTATTGGACAAAAAAGTCGTTATGGGACGCGCAGTTAAACGATAAGGAAACTGGCCCTGTTCTGAAATGGAAAGAAAGAGGAACCCGACCCTATTGGAAAGGACATTTCAAATAAATCAGTAGGGTTGAAAGCTCTATGGGCACAATGGGACTCCCTTATAGTAGAGGATGGAATGCTGAAGAGAGCGTGGGAAAGTCCAGATGGGAGGAAAGTTATTTTGAAATTGTTAATCCCCAGGTGCCACGTAGCAAATGTACTTCAGCAAGTGCATAATGGAACGTCTCGTGGACATTTTGGTATCAACAGAACCCTACAGTCGTCAAGATGTGGAGGCTTGGTGCCGCCAATATGAAGTTTGTGCGGCAAGAATGGGGTCACAAATAAGAAATGAGCAATATACTGCCAGGGTTCTTTTTGTGCGAATTGCAACAACAAGTGACTGTATGAAGGCTCGTTATGATCTTAAGGCTAATTCAGGAGGATACTGGGTAGGAGAGTTTATTTGGCTATATAACCCATAACGAAAGAAAGACAGGTCCCCGAAACCTCACCCGCCCTGGGAAGGTCCTTATACTGTCGTCACCAGACTAAACGACGTTGTATATAGAATTCAGCAAAGTCCAAAATCCAAGATGAAGGTGGTGCATCTAGAGAGACTAGCCAAGTATACAGAGAACAATGAGTTGCCTGATCGGGACTTTCAGGCTTAAGGAGGGGCAGTGTTACGCCACTGGACCGTGTAGACTGGTTAGATGAGACTGGAATTGTACGCGAAGGCCGGGAATATTCTGCGACGCTCTAGACCGTGTGAATGGATATATAAATAAGACGCACGGTGGGCCGAGACTCCGTTAAAAATTGGATGTGAACGAGTGAAGAAGAAATAAGATAGAGACCTATAAGTATTCAAATATGATTATTGTTGACAGTAATTAATCTATTGTTGTTAATTGTTAATTAGTAAATAAAGTAGTAAGTGTTACCTGGACTTTCAATCAACGAATCTACGGGTATAAGCGTTTGTGTGGATAGCAAACACGTGACAATATCAAGTGCATGCTGTGCATTATAAAAATAAATTGTCTATCTAGCCCTACTACTACCAAAGTTTCTGTAAACTTTGCTACTACCTCCAGCAGAAGACGATCAATGCCGTTGTGGAACAAGCACAGTATAACGAACAAGTACATAAAAGTAAAGTGGACAGCGAATTATAATTTGATTTAGATTTAGTAAAATTTTTACAAGATCATGTACTCCCTTAGTTTTAAATACCGGGAAATATGAGAAATAGTAACTGATATTTGGGTACATGTTCTCAATAGATTTAACTAGAAATCCTTTTAACCAGATTTTAAATACCTGCTTTAGAAATGGCGCTACAGGTCAATAAATATTAGGCGGATTTCGCAGAAATGCGATTTTTGTTACAGTATCTAATTAAAATTAAAAAACGTTTTATGGAAAACCAATTTCAAGCATTTGTAGTACAATCTTTCGTCTACATATTAAAAAAAAAATACGTGGAGAAATTTAAAAAAATAAAGGCTGTAGAACAAATGCCGTTACAAGTGAATCTGTGAAATTCGACGCTCTAAATTTAGGATGAATTCTTCTTAATAGTAACGCTAACTCAAAATCACCGTAAGTCCCGTTGACCTTTGTATGAATTACTATTTGTTACCAAAAGATTTTACATTAATTTCTGCCGATGAAGTAGGAACACCCGTCAATATTTGAATAAACAAATCTATAAACTCTAAATTGTTTTACTTCAATAATTATTTTTAAAATTTGATATCAGTTTGTCTTACTTCTTGAGAAAGACCAATGTATTTAAAAGTCAAGGTTTGAAGTAATACATCTGGGGTTTCTTCCACGGTTGGGTAATTGATTTTAGTTTCTCGTATTAACTAACAATTTAGCATTATACGTCTGTATTGTACGTCCATTCCGGAATGCAATTTCCAGACATGATATTCATTTCCATCCACAAATGTACCATAAAACATGTTCACTCCCAGCAGTACATTTTACAGCAAGGTAATTGATTAACATTCACCATACTGTAGTATGTCTGTCAGTTGTTCTATTGGGTCTGACTGTCTGTGTGCTTTACATCTATAATTAAAGACATTTATTGGTTTGTTATGGTAATAGTTACATGCACAAAAGCCCATGAGAGCTAATTAAATAATTATATTTTCTTTATTACGGCTGTAATTAATTATACCCGTATGGCTCTGGTGCACCGCCTACATGAAATTAGAGAAATAAGAATTTGTTAAATTTCATGTGTTTTTAAATTTAATTTGTCAGGGGATTTTACTACCAAAAATTTAAATGAAAAAACATATCCTTTAAATATTACTATAATTATTTTCGTCTTAGTACTTCAGCAAAATCGTGAATTGTCTCAAAATAAAAAGTTTCCCTCATGTACAAAACGCCCATATGAGATAATATGCAATTTTCGATAAATTACACTGAAAATTGCACAGTAGGTGAAGATTTCACACTGAAAATTGCACAGTAGATGAAAATTTCACAGTGAAAATTCAATACCGAAAATTCAACAATAAAAATTCAACTATGATGAGTGAAGCAATTTTATTACATTTAATTTTTAAATCACTTGTGTCATGCTGAAATACAAACGTTCAGAGGAGCCATTACGTTATAAATTATAGTAACTGTACTATTACTTATAATAACAAAAAAAAAAAAAGAAAAAACTAATAAACATAATGTGCTCATCATTTCTACTCCTTCGGAGTAGGGTTATTTTAACTTTGAATCAAGGAAAAAATTAAACACGGCATTAAAATCGAAAACAGGAACTTTCCAAAATCTGTTTTTTCTTTTTCAAGTTCTGAGAAACACTATGCTATGTTTTCTTAATGTTTGTATGGTATTGCGTTGAAAATTAACGATTTACGCCACTGCGTCTTGTTCGTCGTTATATTAAAATGTCTGTAATACCGAAAATGAACAACACTGAAATTTGTACTCAAAGGGTAGAAAGTAGAATATGTAGTGTGGAACGGAAGTTAGTTTATTAATTAGTGCACCACAAGGAACTATGTTGCACACCACTATTTTTATTTTGTACCTAAATATAATGTTTATGATAGAAAATACTTGCATGCATAATGGTATTGGGCCTTCATGATATCAAATGTATCAGGGAAAACAAATGGTAATATGTCGAGGTTTTGACGGTTTTCTCCAATAGGTCACATGCACAAAATATAATTTTGGCATTTTTTGGAGTCTTTACTTAATACAAAAAAAGATTGAAAAGAATTTTTTTTATTATTTTTTTACAAGAGTTATTCAACATTAAAGTTTGAATTATTTCGCGTGCAAGCACTGCCGGGCGGGCACCTCGATGCGATGAGATCTTCTAGTGCAGAAGCAGGCATAGCATGTTGTTAAATGTAAACAAGTAGTGTTATTTGTGATTTGTGTTGCGAAATTTTAAGTGAAGTAATTATAATAATCAATTATTCTAAATTATCATCTCTAGTTATACTGGCAGTAGTAGCTTTAACCTTGAAAGAATTCCAGGTCATGGGCGGCGTCTAATTGCTATATTATCGGTATTCAAAAATAATCAATTACGTTTAAAAAACCATTAGTATATCTAGTGATGTGATCTTGGATATGCGACACTGTCACGTCACGGTCATAATGAAAATGACTAGCTTGTTATTTTGCCCTGTAACGACAGAATGTCAAAACTGTCACTTGTGTCAAATATTAATATGAATACGTCATTTTCATTATGACGGCCAAAACAAGACGATTTCGGCTTTTGTCGATTATGTGAGTGGAAGAAGCAGATTAATTACTGAATTAAAATGGTTAGGTTTTCCCAATTGCTGATTTTTTTAGTTGAAAATTTAAAATGCTTTGTTTATTTGATTATGTAGCTCATACCGGGATTGTTCATTAAAAGCAGTGCCATATACAAACTTCAACTCAGTTGTATTTTAAAGCTGCGTTATCACCAGATATCCAACTTAAATCTATAAACCAGTGTTAAATTTTTTCTGTCAGTAACATCGAAAAACGAAGACATATAATTCATTCTAAATACCATACAGATTTAATATATAATCAAATAAGCAATCATACTGATGCGTATTTTTTCATTAATAGGAAATACGATTATTTAGTTTCATAATATGACACCAAATAAAATGTTCATATTTCTTATTAATAAAGAAAATAGGCATCAGTATTGTCTGTAATTTTATATATTAAATCCATATGGTATTTAAGATGAATCATGTCGTAATCTCATTTTTCGTTCTCATCAATAGAAAAATTTTAATAGCAATTTAAAGTCTTCTGTTGGTTATCCTTGCAACGAAGACGTGCTAATGCCGTCTTCAGGAGTAATAACTCCTTAAAATTTATACTTCAAAAATTATTTATTTTAATTTCATTTTTAAAGACATCAATACATTGATGTCTTTAAAAATGATTTCTCCTTTCTCTTATACATTCACGTGCTTCCTATATGCGACGCCTATGGTAGAACACGTTAGATCACGGCAACTCGTAAGCTAGTCTGTTTACGATCTGTCTGCCAATATGTTGGGCCTGTGGCTCAGTAGTAAACAGTAAATTTATAATACAAACTGACTGCGGCTACACTGAATAGTGTACCGATTTGACCATTCATAAATACGTTTTCAAGGTAAAAGCTACTACTGCCGTTAACTTTAATCATCATATTACTGGTGCATCATACCAATACGTGAAAATACTTCAATAAAAAAGGCAAGAGAAAACTTTTGTCCAAGTTCCAAGAAACGGAAAACGTAGAAAAGTTTAGTCATAACGAGGCTTTTTCTGCCCTATTATTTTAAATAAATAATACATAAATGGTTCGCTAAAATAAAACCAATCTAAAAACAAATACACATATTCAGAATTAGCATAAAAGTGACTCACTTTCAGGGCGGAGAAGCAAGTAATTTTCCAGACGATAATCAAAGAGCTTAACACTAAACAAAGTCATAAAACAACAATAAAGCGATCAACACCTTAACATTAAAATTTATAACTCAGTCAATCAGTTTCGTTGGGTGCCACCTTTTTTTAGTTTAGCAGTGTCCGACTACTCTACATATATTTGTTACCGAAGAAAGGAAAACGGGTAACTATGTCCATCAGTCTCTCACTACACAAAAATTCTAATATTAAGGGAAAGAAATTTAAGTAATCTTTATGTGCTTAAAATTCATACACCTAGGCAGATTTGCAAATCAATATCCTTAAATTAATTTCTCACTCTGGCTTTCATCCCCAGCAGCCACCGGCAGAAGTGACTAAGTACCTAGTATATGATTTAGTTTAAAATGGCCTAACCAAAGACCAGCATATCTTCAACATAGTTTTCTGTACCCACAAACTTAATTTTCTTCAGTGTGGGTGCAGCAAATTATATTTCTCTTCGGCTTAGGCCCACACAACAACAACTTAGTACGCAATTCGGATAGCAATCTCCAGCTAACACAATCTTTATCTAGCTCGTCGCTCAACCTAGTCTCAACATATAAAAGAATAAGATAACGTAAATATAAATAACACAAGGCAACTTATAATAAAGACACGTCCTCTCAGTGCCATGGCTCCCGAGCGTCTCGCATTGTCCAACTTTCGTGCCAGAAGCACTGCCCGAAAAACGTAGTCTCACAAACGCGCGCACTACTATAAAAACATCGGGCAAAATCCAGTAGTCCAGTAGCGCTATGCTACAGGGGTAATACAGTATTTAACAAAATTATTTTAAGTGGATCTGGAATTTAAGGTATAACGCCACTCATCCTATTTAATTTACAACGAATGTGCCACGAATTAGTAGTTCAAAAGAACAGACCGTTACATAGTTAAAGATGGTTAAACGGGATCCAAAGGAATTTTTGAAAACAAGTTGCATTTTTGCATGCATGGATCTTTTTGATGTGAGTAATTAAAACAATCATATTAAAAATAAATAGGCAAAAGCAGTAAAAAGTAATGTTTAAAGTATATGGCACGGTACAACAGGGATCCTGCGATCGAACGATTTTTCTCATTGTTTTATGTTATTTTGGGGTACTAATGAAGATGTTTTCCATCGTTGATTTTGTGTGAGCATACTGGGTGTTACTGAAAATCATCGGACACAGAGTTGTCAATTATCCCTTTTGCGGTGACTAATTTTTAACAAATACTATTATTTAAATAGATTTCAATCGCAAACTCATATTTTACGTTCACATATTTTAAAATAACAAAATTGTCCACATTTTCATTACATAATTTTTTTTTTCAGGTAAGGAAGCCTTGAAAACAACTTTATTAACAGCAATTTTAACTACATCTGCAACGACAAGAAGTTACTCAAGTTAGGATGTATCTAACCATCAGCCAATATTAAGCCTTTTGACGATTTAAAAAGAGATATTCTAGGTATTGCTATGTTTAATTTAGATTCTTTCTGCTCCAGTTAATTTTTACTTTTACTATACTCGGCTTCAAATGTTGTATTTTTTTATAGCAGCATTATGAATTTAAGTATATTACCTTAGTTGATAAGTTTATAGTTTAATATAAGTATAAGATATAAGTATATTTTACGCATATTTTGTACTGAAACTTTGTCCTGTAAGTGGGGTTACCTGTTGCGCAAATAAAGCATTTTCTTTCCGGTTTACCGATGCCGGTCAGTCCTCCCGCGGTCTCCGTCGCCTCACGGGAGTCGCGCCGGCGCATCAACTACAGCCACTCCCCACATCCCGCAGGGTTAGTGACTGTATATACCAGAATCATGTGCCTTACGCAGACGGAGAGAACCCAGAATGACCGCCTTCTGCATTTGGCCTGCCAGCCACACGGCTGATTTTTGGCAGGCCGGTATGATCTTCATTTCCGAGAGCAGCGTAGGCTTTATTCCTCCGAGTACACCGATTATTAAGACGATCATTTTGACCGAGTAGCCTGGGTGCAGCACTTAGAGCTCGTACCGGAGATCGCGATATTTGTTCCGTTTCACCTCCTCCTTCAAGGTGATGTTTTTCTCCGCAGGTGCCGAGAACTCGATGACATACATCACCCTGAGTTGATGGTCGAGGAGAACTATGTCAGGCTTGTTGGCTTGGATTAGCCTGACAGTCGGGAACGAGTAGTTCCAGTAAATCCGGCATTTCTCGTTCTCAACAGACTCAATATCTCCGGGGACGTAAGGCAGCACTGGTGTCTGGTCTACCCCGTACGAGTGCCTCAGATGGTAGCATAGCACTCGTAAAGCCGCGTTATGTCGGTGGATGTAGGCCGAAATCGCGTATATGGGGCATGCAGATAGTAAGTGCATGAGCGATTCCGGCGCATGATGGCAGGTCCTGCAGTTGATATCAGGAACCTCTACACGCCACACGCGGCTACGGTAGACCAAGGTGTTGATGACACCATCTTGGCAGGCCATAATGAATCCCTCGGTCTCTGACTTAAGCCCGGCTGACCTTAGAAAGACGTTTCTATGTTCTTATAGAAGCCACCATGCTGGGGTTTATCGACGTGCTGCCGAAACAGATTTTCCTGTTCGGCGGTTCTAATTCGGGCTATCAGACGATTTGGCTGAAGTTCGGTGACTGACTCTACATCAGCACCTTGCCGGCCTCCTCGCCTGATGTCAAATGCGAGACCGAGTTCATCTGCGGCTCTTTTTGCTGCCTTAAATAATCCTGCTCCCACTCATACAGTTTCGTAATGTTTCACAAACCGCAAGAGGGGATCTGAGCTCCTGAGGATGTTACATGCCATACTCAGTACTACTCTGCCATGCGTACACTCCAGGCTCAAGAGTCCTCGACCCCCCCCGATGACATGGGAGGTACACACGAGGAACGAACGATCTAGGATGAATACTTCTGTGAATATTCATCATCTTGCGGGTATCTCTGTCTAATTGGCGCAGCTCATCTACCCTCCACTTTACTACTCCGAAGGAGTAGAGCAGAATCGGAACGGCAAGCATATTAGTTGCAGACACCTTATTCTTCCCCGAAAGTTCGGAAGACCAAATTTTTCGGAGGCGGTGTCTGTACTTGCCGCGGAGAGATTCCTTTATTTGTGTTACATCCTGGATGTGCCTTTGCTGCACACCCAGTTATGTATAGGTTTCTCCGGCATCCAGATGTTTTAGGATGCTTCCGTCTGCGAGCTGCGCCTCTTCAGGGAATTCCCCGCATCGTCCTCTCTTGAGGTGGACGACTGCACATTTGTCCAACCCGAACTCCATACCAATTGCCCGCGTGTATTCTTCGACCACCCTAAGAGCGTTTTGTAGTTTGCGCTCTCCGGAGGCATAAAGTTTAAGATCATCCATATAAAATAGATGGGTGACCTTATGCCTCCAGTCGCTGGGTGGTCCACATTGATACCTGCGGGTTAGGCGGAGCCCAGCAGACAACGGTAGCAGTGAGATGCAGAAGAGGATAGGACTCAGGGAGTCGCCCTGGAAAACTCCCCTCCTAAATTCCACCTGCTCTGTCGTGACCCGCTGTGCACCTGATGTTATGGTGAAGCGAGTCTTCCATAGTGTCAGAAGCTGTTCTATGCATCTCACTAGTGGTGCTGGTACCGCAAGATATTCGAGCAAGTGCAACAATAGCTCGTGCGATGTTGTATCAAATGCCTTGCGGTAGTCAATCCAGGCCATCGATAGATTCCGCTTGTATTGCACAGAATCCTGTGTAATACAGCGGTCTATCAGCAGGCTGTCCTTGCAACCTGCCATGCCCTTCTTGGCACCACGCTGTTCATGTATCTGCTGGAAGACCGGATCAACAGACCTCAGTGTCCTAGCATACAAGATACGTGTAAATATCTTGTAGCGGGAGTTGAGGCAAGTGATCGGCCTATAATTCCTCGGGTCGGAAAGATCCCCCTTTTTGGGGATAAGCACAATACGTCCCTCGACAAACCAGTCCGGAATCTGCTGCCCCTCGTTCAACCATGAGTTGAAAACTCGCGCCAGACGGCGGTGAGTGGAAGAAAATTTCTTCCAACACCAGTTGTTAATGCCGTCTGGGCCCAGGGCAGCGAGGTTCTTGCTACCAACAAGTGCTTGTTGGACTTCCTCCGTACTGATTGCCGGGCACATTTCTTCTGGCTCTTCAAGATGTCTGTGGCACAGAGCCTCGAAGGATGTAATTGCTGGAGTGTCGCTATTGAATGGACGCGTCGTTTCGTAGATTCCCTTCCAGAAGGTTTCGACATCTTCTACAGTCGGCTGATTATCTACAACACGCTGTGGCTCTTGAAAGACGCTGTGTCCTTAGAAGTACTGTAATTAGCATTTGAGGCACAGGTTATCATAAGGTAATGTAAATAGTTTTGATATGTTATTCTTTTCAATGAAATTTGTATGAATATAGCCTGTTTCATAGTTGTTGAATTTGATATTTTATTTTAAAGGACCACCTTATAACGATAACGAATAATTCATGGTAAGTTAAAGTTTAAGAAAAGTAATTAATTAATTGTATTGAAATTCAGATAAACTGGGTGTAAACGCTCTGAGTTCTGAGCTAGTTTTATTTTGTCGTGACACTAATTAACTTATTCGGCCTGAGTAGTGTTTCGACTTGCTACATCCCCACGCCCAGCAGTTTTGTGGTCACATACCCTACCCTCCAGGGTCGGGGATTTAGGAATAAAGAGTAGTAGCATACAGACTCACAGACACACATACGGCATGCCCATTCGGATAAATTTTCTTTGTTTGGATCTCAAAACGGCAATTTTCATCATAATCTCCAACTTTATTTCTTTCACAACACCAATAAGTTCTTTGTTCATTATCTAAAGATAGATACGAAATAATTAATCACATTTTTTTCATAAAAAAGGTGCCACCAATATATTAATATTTTTAATACACTGAACTGATTCTGCGGTTGGCTCCTTGTCAAACATCATTAAATATTTTAAATATATGAAAGAAATTTGCTTTTTAATGTTTCAAAAGTATTTTATTATAAACTCTACACGTGTTTCGGCTTTTTAGGCCTTTGTCAAGAGTACAGGGAATACAGTATTCCCTGTACTCTTGACAAAGGCCTAAAAAGCCGAAACACGTGTAGAGTTTATAATAAAATATTTTTGAAACATTAAAAAGCAAATATCTTACATATATTTAAAATATTTAATATTTTTATCATAATGTAGACTGATATTGATACATTCATCTACAGGAAATATTTTCGTATTATTAATTGCCTCAGTTGTTATATAATTGAAGCAATAATTAATAATCATTAATTATTAAAACTCTAAGAAGCCTAAAAATATGTATTAAATTTGGTTCAACATTCAATATGTAGAAAAATTACACCACTTGTTATAAGAGCTAATTTTGTGTTAAAAAAAACTTTTCTGTGCCATCCGCTTGTATGCTGGTAGAGAAGAACAAGAACCTGAAAAATTAAAGACATTTGCAACCGTCTTATACGAAAAAGCTTATCTACCCGAGCTATCAAGTAATTCTAACAAATCAAACGTTCAAAATCCCAATGCCACCCCTGATCTTGTCGCTCGTTACCCCTTTAACAGACTCATTACACAGATATGTTTGTTGCTGATCCTCGCCAAACCCTGCTGAACTTAGTTTAGGACTTTAGTGGATGGCATAAAGATAAGACTGATAGTGATTTTAACGCCTATTACTAAACCGTTTTGCCAACTTACAAAGCGGCAAAGTAATGATGTAGTCAAGTTGGCTTCCTAATGGAATGGAATGAGTCTGTTATTATGAGAAAGTAGCTGACGACGACGATATGAAAGCTGCTGTGTAAATAGGTGTGTGTAATTTTGTGTAGGTACGAGGGTAATATAAGTAAAATTACTTGTCTAAGATATTCGCAGATTATTAAAGTTTTCAAGAGAAGGAATTTATTAATACACTGTACAGAGCTATATTTCTAAATTGTGTTACAGAAGTGCATAAAAGCGAAGAGCAATAAGATACATAGTTTTTTATAAATAAATACAGGTGATGCATCTGTTAATATTGCACGTATTTAAACATTTCGTATGTGTAGTAAATATACGGGGTTCGATTTTCGATACTGTTCGCTTATCTGAAGAGTACTGGATATTTATGTAAAAATTAGAAATCCATAAAAAATCTTATCTGAAAGTTCTGTTCGAGAAAATTATTAGGAGAATTTGTAATTTGCCTGTATATTTTTTTATTTTTGAGAATATTGGAAATCTTTTATTAGAAAAATATTTTCTAAAGGCAATTTTTATACTATTCTAGAACATGGTCAGCGAAAGGCGAAAAGGTTTCGAAATATTGAAACCGTCATCAGCTTCTTTTTTTAATTACTACAATTTACGACACATGCGTATTTAATCAGGCATATTCAAATCTGAATTCAAATCGGGGGCATATCGAATTTACCATAACTTTGAACATATAGGAAACGTGAACAACTTTTCAAAAACTGGTCGTTTAATATCGGCCATGAATTAACGTACAGAGACAGCCGAAAGCATCAGTTTTTCGGCTAGCTTTGGAAAATGATATCAGTGAAAATTCATGAAACGAATATTAGAATCCAATAACACGCACCACTACAAAGTAAAACTAGTACAAGAACTTAAGGATGATGATGCGAAAAGAAAGATGCAGTTTTCCCAAACTATGATGAATAGTATTAATAGACAATCAGATTTTCTAAAGTCTTTATTTCGGGTTAAGGTAGGGAACAATTTTTCGAAACTCAAAAGTGTTTAGCACGTTGAGCCCCGGGTGGGTAAATTTTGACCCACACTCCAAAAGTTCCACTGGACCGCGAGGTACATGCGCTGCCCACGTGAACGTTATCTATTCAGACTTCGATTTAAAATTAAATACCCACGTTTAGAAGCTAAATGCATGCGAACTGTACAAAGCCGGTCCGGGAGGATAGGCGAATATTAGCGGGCTATGAAAATCTTTACATATAGGAACACAGTTTGAGTTTAAAAATTATTGACTAATTCTCAGATTTTTTTATTTTTAACATTTAAAATCTAAAAACAGTTTATATGAACTTACTGTAAGTAATAAATCAAACTATTTTTTTACAGATTTATGGGATATAAAAAAACAAGTTACACAATAATGTATTTTGCAGACAGAACACATATACTTGGTTCTTGGGCATTTGTTTTGGGCTGTTTTTCTACTGTTATCCTGTTTGATCTGCTTATAGCATTGCGCACACCTCTTCTTGGGGTTCTCGGCTTCAACCAATTCGTGTTCAGTATAATTCTCGTCGTTATCATCCTCTGACATTGGCTCATTTACTTGTAACAATCTCTGAGCTAGTTGCTCTTTATATGCAGTTATTTGAATGTTGCATTGTGTAACTTCTTTGAATACTAGAAAAGCATTCACCAGTGCTGACCCCAAAAGTAGCTCCATGGCTAGCTTCCGATACCATTTATTACTACGCCTAAGACAATCGGAGTACGCTTTTAGCTGATCCGACAAATCAAAGTACCCTTTTGAGTCACTATAATCAACTATAGCCTGAGGCTTAGAGATTTCTTTCCCGCGCTGACGAACTATTTTTACAGAATCCATATACTTTGTGGAAAGCATTAGGACATCTCTCTTGTCCTTCCACTTGAGCATAACTGTGCCGTTGTTGCTTTCTTGTACAAAAATCTCATATTTTTGAGGTTTTTTGGCAACTACGGCCTTTGAGTTAAATTTTCGGTTTGAACGAATAGTGCCAACCAAATGCGTTTTTCGTTCTAGCAATTCAGTAGCTAAAGCTACACTTGTATAGTACTTATCTGTAAATAGGGTGCGACCACAATCTAGAAGGCCATTCATCATTTCAATTACAACTCTTTGAGAAGCACTACCAGTCTCTAAGGCATCTGTTCCACTATAAACTCGTATGTTATAAGTGTAACCTTTTTCTGTGCACAATTTATATAGCTTTATGCCAAACTTGTGGTGTTTGTTTTTAAGAAATTGTTTGAAAATCAAACAACCACGGAATGGGACCATCGTTTCGTCGATACATACGTTGGTTCCTGGAGTCAGTACCTCTTCAAACTTTTGGTTTAGTTTTTTTATCAAAGGAGATATTTTACGAAGTCTATCATTTGCGTATGATTCATCATTGTTGTCATTGAAATGCCACATTTTTAGCAATTGTTAGAATCTATTTCTCGTCATTGTCTTACTGATGTTATTCTCATACAAGAAATTTTTACTACAGTAATTTCTGAGTTTAGGAAGTTTGAACAGTCCCATCCAGAGCAATATACCTATAAACGTTTCCATCTCATTATGATTAGTGGGAACCCAAGACTTGGTTTTAGATCTTCGTATTGGCCCGATTTGTTGGGCGTATAAGTTTGTTTGATCCACCATGTAATCGATTATTTCATCCATGACAAATATTTTGTAAATATCGTATGGATCTTTATCATAAAAATCATAAAAATTTGGTTTTATTCCAGTATACCCCAAATTTTTGTCGAAGGTTTTTAGATTCGCTCCGTCTACAGGCCCCCAAACTATTTCATCGAAACCATCAGTATCTGATACGTTCGCAGCAACAACATCGACAATCACTTGATCTATCTACAATAAATAAAAAACTTATATAAAACAAAAAAGTTCAATAAGAAAAAAACCGAATTTACCGTATTCCTAGGAATAAGAGGAACAAATTCATTCATAGCAAAAGCCTCCCTCGTTTTTTGACGTTCTTTGGGTTTATTGTAACTCAAAACACTTGTGCTTGAAGTACTTGATTTAGAGGTAGAAGGTACGGGTCAAATTTGCTCCTCTTTACACTTGCTAGAGGCACATCATCGTCACTTGAACTATTTTCACTATCACTGGGTTCATATTCGTCCCACGTATAAATATCTCCAAATTCACTTTCACGATCCTCTTCATCAGATAAAATTTCCTGCCATAATCTTTCCAAATTCTCTTGTCCACGCTCGTATTCTCCCATTTTTTACAACCTCTCACACCTAAATGCTAGATACGACTAACAAAAACCACCACATGCGCATCGGATGCCAGACAGGAATGAACGTGCAGAAACAAATAACATGATTCATGTGAGGTACACGTGAGTACCTCGCCGGTCCCACACTGCCCCAGCCCGCGAGGTACTTGCGTGTACCTCAATTTCAAATGTCAATAAAACGTCAAAAATCAAAATGATTGCAATAAAAATGGCACCAAGTGCATTTATTCGACCTTATATAAGGCAATTTGTAACAAAAAAATGCCGGTCCGGGAGAACCCTAAAATCGATTCTACACCGGGGCTCAACGTGTTAAGTGGAGTTCCTCAAGGTTCGGTCATAGGTCTGTTACTGTATCTGTTATATACATTCAACATACACAGTTGCATACTTGCAAATCTCTTTACGCGGATGACACTAAAATCTATCATAACCACTGCAATTCGACCTTGGCAGCGTCGTAAAATGGAGTGAAATCTAATCGATCCCATTAAATTTCAATAAAGTTGTCGTTTTACGCCTGTGTAAAAATAATCCACGTCTCAACTACGTTTTCAACTCCCTCTCCATCTTAAAAGATGATACATATAAAGGCGTTTACGTCCCATCCGACCTATCCTGGTCTCATGACATCTGCCAATGTGTAACCAAAGTTGAACGTACCCTGTTTCTTATTAGAAAATCTAAACCTGACGTAGCAACTTGTGGCTGCCTCTAAATATGCATCATTCGTCCTTTATTGGAATACATCAGACTTGCATATGGACTTGTTCATCTTGCGCTTCACATTTTTAGTATTTCGCTGGAAGTGTAGAGACTTAAATATGATGACCTCATCCCTACTTATTGCCTGCTCCATAATACATATTCTGTAGATCTAATGAATATCTTCAATAGAAATTTTGACGTTTGCCTTCGCGGTCATAGTTTTAAATGGTGCTATGAATACGATCATTGTACCGGTAGATAGGTTTTTTTTGTACAGTAGTGTATTTGATAGTTGAAACTCCTCACCAGACTACGAGAATGTAATGTGTTCGATAACGATTAATTCGTCCAAGAACAATTTAGTCTCAATATTATTTAATTATTGTATTCTCATTTATACTTCTCTCTCTCTCTCACTTATTTGTTGCTAATTGTTATTCTTAAATTTGTGTACATTTATAATAGTTGTTTGTTCCTTTTGTCAGTTTTATAGTTGTTTAACCTGTACTCTTATATTTGTAATAATTGAAAAAATAATATAATATTGCCATTTCCTATAAATTGCAAATAAACATAACTGTCGTTACTTGTCAGATCACATATGATGAACGATACATACATAATACACACAAAAATTAAATGTATAGGCGGGCATGATTGGTGGAAACTTTATTTGTACATTCATTTTGCGCGAAAATCTAAATACTAATTATCTCGAGCTGGTGATCAAATAGTTCCGGAAATAATAAATTTGTTCCCAAATGTGTAAAATCCACTAGCAGTGCGTACTAAACTCTGTGTACAATAGGATGGGTATATACGCGTCCACATTACAGAGGGAATATTTGAAGTATCTGAACGAGATACTTTCTCAGCAATGGATTTACAGACAGAACCACATTGAATGGCCACCCAACCATCTCGATATTTTGCTCTTGGGAAACCTAAAATTCGTGCGCAAGATTATCTTCTTTCCAAAGCTCTAAAAATATACATGGTGTTCCATTTGAAAAAATTATCGATGACATCACCAACCGAAAGACGCTAACCTCAAACTATTGCAAATTGCCCAGTATAGTAATGGAAACGTAGCAGAAGAGCCTCCAAAAAGAGTGGTTTTGAAGGAATATGCGGGCTTGGCTATTAAGGAGACATTCATGAATTTTTACATAACGCTGTATAATTTTATTTTCCTCTTTTACTGAAACTGCGTAAATACAATTTCCTTGAAATGGGGCTTAGAGAAGAATTATAATTAATCATTCGCTTTTCCTTTAGTCGAATGAGGATCAATTATTATTTAAACATTTTAAAATAATAAAGATAAAAGAAATCAGATTTCCTCCAGGTATCTTCCTATCAAGGGATAAAAAATAACAAAAGATTATTATATTCTTTCTACAGAAAATCCCTTCCTTTCCTAAGCATAATCGGTTAATATCCGGCTGTCGCATTAAAACGACAAGGGCGAAATCCTAACGAGCCCTTAGAGCACACCGAAACCACCCTGTCCTTAATTATTACTCTTTTGAGGTTGTAAATCATCTCAGTTTGGGGTGTTTTATGATGTGGGTCACTTACCGGTGTGCAAACACCCGTCTTCAGGCGAGCTTCTGTCTGCAGGTTTACCCAAATTATGAGTTATTGTTCGGTATTCAGCGGGATAAATGCCTTGTTAGGCATTCTAATTATTTCGTTATTAATGGCTATCGCTGTTATTGTTTTATGTATTAGGATCGTTTAGTAATATTTGGAGTTCTACATCTCGGCATATCTCGAGTAACAATTAGGCTAATAAATGCCTCAAATGATGAAATTTTAACAAATGGAAAGCATAATACTAAATCTGCTACCTACTGCGTGATCAATAAAACCAGAGTTTTGTTGGTTCAGACGTTGAAAGTAGAATATCGTCGCATGAGAATTACGAGGTTCTAAGTAACAATTTACTGTTTTTACAGGAGAACGAATTTAAGATTATAATCTCTAGAAAAGTCACTTTGGTTCAACTTCTATATGTGGAACGTATGAAACGAAGTAATCCCGTATTTGCCAAATATGATACTACGTGCATGAATGATTTAAATTTAGTCAAAATTGTAGGAATTATAGGAAAATTAACTAACCTTTGCATTTGTACTTAGATCCATATGACTGTAAGTAAACTTAAGTGTGATAAGTGCAAATATAGTATAAATTTTAGTAACTTTTATTCATTAAACAGATGGTAGAAAACATAAAAATAAATAATCTTCAGTTTGTGATTTTGAAAAAAGTAACGAAAAAACATAAATTGTAGCAAATAGTTACATCATCCTAATTGGGATCATATGGAAATTAAGTTTATTGCGCTATCTTTCATTCAACAGTGAAATTTCCTAGCAAGAAAGATGCAGAAAAAACTTTACAGTAGGTTATAACAAAAATCTCAGTGTTGAGCAAAATGTCACTTAGAACCTTATGGTTCTTATACAACGACGTGCATGAAAGAAATACTATTACAACAACCTGAGCCTTCTACAACAATAATTCCATATACAGGTTGACCATTATACGAGACCCACTCAAAATATCTCTCTATGGTATCAAAATTGTCTCATTCTTTTGCCCTTCTGGCGATATATTATACAAGGTGTACCAATATAACTTCCAGGCGAAATATATGTGAAAGTTTGAGAGATATTTGAATGTTGTAAGTGTCAATTTCTAGAATATATAAATGGCTTCAAATTTGGACACAATTGTTTATTAATAATAATAATAATAATAGTAATAATAATAATTCATTATTATTATTTATTTCAGAGAAATGTTTTCACAATTACATGTTACACGTAATTTCCAACAACAAAAAAATGAAATGACGTCACACTAACAAAAAAAGACATAAAACATAGGTGCTGTAAATAAGCCATTTATGTCAAGCCATTACTAGAGATATATTCTTCTAGATTATATCGTTCTTAGTATCATATTTTTAACTTGTTTTTAAAATTATTTACACTTACAATATCGAGTTGGTAATTTATTATATAAATTTATACACACAAAAAATGGGTTCATTTCTGTTAGTGCAAGATTACGCCTTGGTTAAGTAATATCTAGTGTTCGCATATTATGTTCATGCTTTACATATATAATAAAACAAAATTGGATCAATTATGCTGCCCTGTGGTATTCCTATGTTATTACATAATATGTCTGACTTAATGGTTTCCCCGTTTCTTACAATTTTTTCTCGCTGTTGACGATCTCAAAGGTACGATTTCACCCATTCAAGTGCATTTCCTCTAATTCCGTATTTTACATCATTTCATTAATAGTAAACTATGATCTAGACAATCATAAGCTTTAGACGGATTCAAAAACATACCCAAAGCGATTTTTTTATTTTCCATAAATTCCAGTATTTTCTGCATAAACTGTTTGAGTGGACCTTCCTTTCAGATAGCCATGTGTTTTGTTAAATAGTTGGCAAGCATTCATGATAGCAATAAGTTGTGTACCTATCCCATTTCAAAAAGTTTTGAAAAACTGGGTAATAAACTAATTGGTTTGTAATTTTCTAGCAGTTCAGGGTCTCCTTTTTTGTAAAACGGTTTAATACTAGCTAGTTTTAATTGTTCTGGAAAAATTCCATATTTATAGGAATTGTTTAATGTAACAAATTACCTCCTTTTTTTCAACTATGCAATATTGTACTATAGTGGTTGGAATTTTGTCTTTGCCGCTACTCTGTTTATTTTAAGATCTTTAGCCATATTTAATAATACACTTGTAGTTAAGGGTTTCAAATACATCGATTGATTATTTTCTAAAATATTACATTCAAAAGGATTTTTTTTTTAAATTTTCAAGACAGTTTGGGACTATATTCAATAAATATTTGTTATAACCATTTGCAATTTCGATGGGGTTACCATTTACTGTAATATTGTCGGTTTTGCTTTGTTTGCCTGCAATTTTATTATGTATAGACCACATGCATTTAATTTTATTATCTGAATTTACAATTTTATTTTCATACATATTTTTCCTCACCTCTGCTAACAAATTATTGTACCTTATTTTTTCATTGTTATACATTTCTTTATAATTACTGTCATTTCTGTAGAGAATTAACAATATATCTAGCCTATTCTTACATTCATTTAATAATGGGTTATCACTATTCTTATATTTTTTATATTTATCTTTAAAATTAACTAATTTCTGAGGAAAACATTCATTGAAGATGTTTAAAAAGTTATTCATAAAGCCCATAAATTGTTTATTGACATTATCACTTTCACAATTATATACTTCCTCCCATGTTTGATCATGCAAACGTTCTAAAAAATTGCATTTAGTTTTCTCACTAAAGTACCTTCTACATAATTTACAATATTCTCTTCCAGAGCATTTTATGTTCAAACTAATTTTTTTGTGCTGTATGGTCTGAAATATGTGTATTAATTATGTTTACTTCATATTGTTCGCAAATATTGGTAAATTTCAATACAACTTTTGAAATTTTGACACACCCCCGTATACTCTTTTATTGTTGCATGAACATTAATAGAATTTACTCGTGAGAAAGGTCTTTCTATATTTTTATTATCATTTTTCATTTCTATGTTAAAATCTCCAGCAATGAAAATTATTTTATTTTCCTCAAAAATCTTAATTAACACTGATTCTAATTTGTCATAAAACATATCTAATTGCCCATTAGGGGGTCTATATATCACTATACCAATAATTCACTCTTTGTTTAATGTAAGCTCTGCTGCAGCACATTCAAAAAACCCCATTTAATGAAACACTGTTTAATTTTTTAAGCACTTTGTATTTTAATTCCTTGCTTCCATGTATCGCAGCACCCTCATGATGTCCTTCTTTCTGGAGAAACTTGACACTAGCTGAGGCCTGTTGAGTTTAAGAAAGTCTAGTTGTTGTTCTGTTTTCCAATGTTTTCACACACAAAAATTTATACTCCTGATATTTATTAAGTAATACTTCTAGTTGATTAACACTATTTCCCATGGAATGGTGAATAAGGCTTACAAATTTATATTTGTCTGTGTTTTTTGTCTTATGCAAACAATTATGATTTGGCTCATCAATAAATGGTTGCTAAAAGTCACCATTATTTTCCTCATAATTTATATTGAGCTTTAAATGTTCCACTAATTTATTGTAATAAGGACATTCCATATTTTTTGCCGAATGGTTGATATCATAATAATTAGAGTTATTAATTTTTTTGTCGTATGCAGTTCACACACTTTGTACATAACTTCGATTCACGGCTTCCACACATATTGCACATACTGTTGTAATATTCTTATAGTCTTTTGCTAAGATGAAAATATTCACATTTGTAACATCGCTTAACGTGTAGTGAATCTTTTACTCTACACATTTTCCATCCTACACTTAATGCTCCTTTATTTTGCATGTTTAGTCTTGTTGTTAGGTCAACTGCTACAATTAAGTTAATCAACGGCTCTCGTTTGGATCCTGGTTTCACATCCATTTTACGTACTACTCTAAATTCAAAATTATTGCTCATACTGATTAATTTATTTTGTTTAATAATATTTCTTGATATCTGTTCATTTGCTTCCTGATATCTTCTTTTCGAACGTCTTTTATAATTAATTTTGGACTAATTTTCCTTTTTGTACTTAATTCCCAAATTTCACTACTTTTTTCTTCTAGGCTACATTTTGGCTTATTTAATGATACCTGATCTTTACACTGTATGCTCACTCCTTGCTTTCCTTTTCGGACATTCACTATGGATAGGTAGAAAATGTCCGATGATGGAGTAGCCACCTAGGTCACCATATTTGACTCCTTTAGACTTTTTTGTGGAGGTATTTGAAGACGAAAGTCTATGCAACTCAACCAGACTCGCTAGATGATATACGGCAACGGATTGTTCAAGAATGTCAACACTTAACGCCACATGTTTTTCGTACTGTTAGAGGCGTTTGAAACGTGACTATGTCATTGCATGGAGGTCAATGGTAGTCAGACTGAACACATAATAAAGTAATTTTTGGTATTGAATCGTTTATTACTCTAAACCTTTTGTTAATTTAAAATAATATGTAGCTTCCAAACTATTCACTACTCACTTAGACCCCACAAATTATACATTTTTGTAATGAGCTCCTTGAGGAGAAACTAATGACCTGAAAAAATATAGTGTGTTCCATTTAAAAAGAATATAGTGGTGGCTCTGAAGTTGAGGGGGTGGAACTAATCCTAGGTCTATTTATAAGAAAATGTGTCCCCTTCGTTTTCCTTTTTGAAGTATTTTTGCGTTTTTGCAAAAATTAATATGTCCAAATTTATTTAGGATGGATTTCATTGAAATGCACTGTATAATGTTTTCAATGAATATTTGGATTAGGTTAAACCCAAAGTAAAATATTGTCATGGGAATGAATTAAATTTTGATATACTAAATTTTAATGGCGTTTCGTATCCACCACTACTCAGTATGTTGATATTTTGTCGAAATTGGATAAAAATGTAATAAAACCTCAAAGTCGATGTTTCGACAATATTTATTGTCTTCCTTAGGACTACAACAAATAACACACAGTTTCTATATAATTTTGGAAATATAATATATATACACACAATTAAAATTTTCCTTAAAAGATTAAAATTTTGAATTTTTTTTTAAATTTCATAAATTCACCTAATCGCACTTACATATATTAATAAAAAAAAATAGGTAAAGGTAAATGTAAAACATTAAAAGTGTAATAACTAAAATATTTAAAAGTTAAAAAATTTAAAAAAGTTTAAAAATAAATAAATAAATGATCAGTCACGTTTACCTAATGAGGTATTTGGTTTTTTTTTTTTGATAATGATGATTGTATTGACAAAAAGGTAAATACCTCATTAGGTAAGCGTGACTGATAATTTATTTATTTATTTTTAAACTTTCTTAAATTTTTTAACTTTTAAATATTTTAGTTATTACACTTCCAATGTTTTACATTATCTATTTTTTTGATTGATATATGTCAAGCCTGGCCAAGCGATGGTAGATTCAGGGTCGGGCGCAATACCAATGTCATCGCGCGCTTGTTTACGATGACTATGACACGACACACTTCAGTTGTTATCTGTCGGTCGATGCATAGAGTACTAATAAATAATAAATAATGTTGAGCGTAAAGAGTAGAAAACGACCGTACGCTGATAAAGTGAATAAATTTATCGGTGAGTTTCCGGATTTATTCTATGATGGATGTAAAATAATTTGTAAAGTCTGTGATCAAGTCTTAATGTGCTGGAATACATACGGCTGCAAAATTCATGTCAATAGTAACCTGCATAAAAATAAAAAAATGGCGTGTCTTCTTTGGAACCTCAGTTTATGTTTGATTTACTGTTAATGCTGATTGCCTGTAATGTTCCCCTGCGCATATTGGATAAACCAGCATTTCGGGAGTTCTGGAATAAATACAATCCCCAGGTGAATTTACCAAGTCGTTCATCGTTACGTAGATATGTATCAAGTGTTCATGTAGACATTGTAAATAGGATTAAATGTGCATTAAAAAATACACGGCTGTGGTTATGTGTTAACGAGACGACAGATTGTAAAAAAAAATCCATTTTAAATGTTACAGTACGTGTACTCGACTCTGTTAAACCAACATTTCCACTTTTGCTAGCAAAAGACTAACTGCGTGTACTGGCGAAACAATTACGCGGGTGGTATTGGAGACTTTCGAAAAATTTGAACTGTCAACAAGTCAAGTGTTGATGTTTGTGACCGACGGTGCTGCGACAATGGGTTTGGTGGGCCGTTTTCTTCAAAGAGACGATTGTAGGTTTTTACATGTTACGTGAAAAGTGCATGCGTTCCATCTTGTAGCAGAAACGATTCGAAAATGTTTTCCAGAGGTAGATGCATTAATAGCAAATACAAAAAAAGTATTTCTCAAATCTCCTAAACGGCTTCGAGCATTTCACACACTGTGTCCTGGTATTCCGGAACCACCAGAGCTGATTTTTACACGTTGGGGAACGTGGTTGAAGGCAGCTTTTTATTATGCTGAATATTTTCAACAAAAAAAAGCTGTGATACTACAGTTCAACCCTAACGAGGCTGCAGCTATTAAGGAAAGTCAGACAAGCTTTCAAGATGTTTCCCTTGAAACAGATTTAAAAACTATTTATAACAATTATAGAGGACTACTCGACGGAACAGAAAAATTGCAAAATACTTCGTTGTCGTTAGAGGAATCGCTGCAAATAGTGGACGACGTAAATACACAGCTACAGACTATAAATGACGCAAAAAATAAGCCCGTTATTGAAAAATTCGAGCGTGTATTACGGAAAGATCCTGATTTTACCAAATTAAGACAAATTTGTGATGATGCATCTACAGCTGCGTTAAGTGAGTTCACAGAGTGTTTTACTTATGCCTGTATTACTTCCGTAGATGTCGAACGGTCTTTTTCAAAATACAAACATATTTTTTCACCACAGCGAACATCGCTTGCCGAGACAACTGTAGAAACATATCTGATGCTACACAGTTATTATAGAAGTGCTCCAGTTTGTGATAACGACAACCAAGCTACTTCATAAATATGCTTAAGAAGGTGAGTTTTGTACATATTTTTATAAAGTGTACCAGTATTAATAAAATTTATTTCCATTTATTTTATTTATTTATTTATTTATTATTAGTTATCACTTAGATAAACAATGTACATGTGTGAACGTCATTTAACAGTTTAATAATAATGTACAGCACTAAGCTTACAAAATATAAGGAAATACATAAAAAAAGGATTTAAAGCGAACGAAATAGTACAAAAACATACATCACAATATATAAAATATTTTTGTTTTTATTATTGTACTTATTCAAGTATTATGATATGATGTATAACCAGTACGTCTTTGTAGTATTAATGACCTTGGCCAGGCTTATATATGTGCGATTAGGTGAATTTATGAAATTAAAAAAAAAATTCAAAATGTTAATATTTTTAATCTTTTAAGGAAAATTTTAATTGTGTGTATATACTATATTTCCAAAATTATATAGAAAATGTGTGTTATTTGTTGGAGTCCTGAGAAAGAAAATAAATATTGTCGAAACGTCGACTTAATGAGAAATTGAGATTTTATTACATTTCTATCCAATTCCAACAAAAATACCAACATACTAAATTTTCACAGAGATGTTTTTTTGTAAAAACAGTATTTTAAATGTTATTTTCCCTCTTTGTATGTGAAGCAGTATTCAGTAATCATAACAACTTTAATGTTATCAGTACTATTTACCGTTCTAATTATCATTACACTAATAATATAGTAATTATTCATAACCCACATTCCTAGCCTGTTTATCATATCCGTACAGTTTTAAATATTGGCACTCGTCTTTGTTACAATCCTGCAACTACCATATGCCCTAGCAACACGTGCCTCTATAGCCCCATAATAGAGTGTGTCAGATCTGCATATGAATGATGCTCCATTCCTCCTCCTGTCATCCACCAGCTGCACGTCCGCGGTAACTGTTTCCTGCAGGCAACCCCTTCAAATTTCAAATGTGCCATTGTGCCCTTATCGATATTAATTCAAGTGATGAGCAGTAGGTGATAGTCATCTTTGCTCTGAAAGAAATTGCATATCATTATTTTTTGTTTGTGTTTTTCGTGTTGGTTGATATTTCTTTGTTCCCAACTTACAATAATAATAATAATAATAAAATCACTTTAAGGTTGAAACATAATGTTCTTAAATCAGAATCCGTGTATTATTTATTATTTTAAATATGTGTACTATTTAATTGAACTGTACTTGTAAATACTAAGTTTCATAGCAGTGAAAATGTTCTAAATTCTAAAAATGTGAAGGTGAAGGTTCCCTCCAAATGTGATATAATGATAACAATAATTAACTTACCTTTGCTGGTTCTTCCAAGTTTTCCGGTTTCGGAAGTAAGGTATGGGGAGAATGGAAACAGGATGACAAGGATCGTATTATACTTACAAACATTTATCCGGACATTGTTTTCACCAACAAAACCATCTATCTTAATCCGTACTATTATTTTAAGCCATTGCAGGTTTAATAAAAATCTACTAAACATTTAACAACGTGCACATGTGCCTGTGAGCGAATGAGCTTTCTGTCAAAAATCAATTGTGTGGATAGGCACAGAACAGGTGCTCGCGGTCAGGAGAGTACTACTAGCTATCTCTCTCGCTTGCGGCACTCACAATCAGTATTAATACCAAAGTTTACTTAATAGCAAACAGAATGTAATAGTAAAGTTTTATATAACACGAAATAGATAAGAAACTTTTCACTATTTTCACTATTTTCAGTTTTTAAACATTTCTAATTGAAATGTAAAATAATAATAATAACTGTCTTTATTGTAAACAAATTTACAAACAGCGAAGGTCAAAATAGTGTTACAAAGTAGTCCTCAGCTCTTACCATTATAATAAAATTAATTTTATACTTACCATTATTTCTAATAAAATTATAGTACTACAATAATATACAGGGTGTACCATTAATAATGGGCCATAGTTCAAGGGTAGATACTTTGGACCAAAATATGAGGATGTAACCAAATATGCTTTAGTAAAATATTGCTGTGGAAAAAGATACAGGGTGTCAAAGTTGAAATCATTTTTTTCGTTTTTTTACAATAACTCAACAAGCTCTTGTCCGATCTTCACCAAGTTTGGTAAAGGGACATTTTTAATCCAAGAAACAATAATTTATGTATCACAACACGTTAGACCATAGAGGGCGCCGCAGGAGCTGTATCTGATGATGAACTTTTTTCATTTTTTTTGACAAAACGTTGTGGTACTGATACTAGAAAATCTGATGAGAGAGCCTCATTTCCACGTAAAAAAAGGTACATTTGGTAGAACTTGATATCTCCAACTGTTTTTGAAGAAACTGCCTTTAAAGATTTCAATAATTTTTTTGAAGGATAGATTAAAATTTAATGAAACAAATTGTGTTTATTGAAAAAAGTACAAAACGTAAGTAAAGACAAAAGCGTAACAACAGCGTAAACTGTTCTAATTCTTTTGATAAAAGATTTTCTTACATTGAAAAATACATGTTGCTGTCCTCTAATAAAATTGGCGTTTTGTATTTGGTCTCACAGTTCTTCTCTTGAATTGATAGTATTTGCATAGACTAAGGATTTCGTATGTCCCCACACATAAAAATCCAAAGGATTATAATCGGGACTCCTTGGTGGCCAAGCAAATTCACTTCCTCGAGCGATCTATCTGTGAGGGAAAGTAACATCAAGATCATTTCTGATTGCAATGGAGAAATGACAGGGGGCTCAATCTTGCATAAAACACATTCCCCCCTTATGTCTAGCATGAAATTATCTAATATATTAGCAAGAGAAGAATAGACAGATAAGGCTGCCCATTTAAATTTCGAGGAAGGACAAATGGTCACACTAACTGATCGCCGATAATATCACATCAAACGTTAATCTTAAATTCGTGCTGAAAATTCCTTTCTTTAACGGCATGAGAATTTTCCATTTCCCAGTAATGACCATTTCTACAGTTAAAAACGTCTCAACGAGTAAAAGTTGGTTCATTGGTATATGAAATATTTTTAACAAAATTTCGATTTCTGTTGTGTTTATTGAGAAGAAATCGGCAAAATTCTAACCTTCGTGGATGATTCTTTGGAAGTAAATTTTGTACAGGAGTGAAGTGATATGGGTAGAAGCTTTCTTGTCGTAAGACTCTTAAAACAGATGTTTACTTACTCCTGTTGCCGCTGATAAAAGACTTGAGCTGACTTGAGGATCTTAATCCACACGAACTAAAATTTCCAGTTCTTGATCTGCAGTAATTCGTTTCGGTCGTCCTACACCATTTTTATGGCGAAATGAACCCGTTTCTCCCAACCGACGAAACAGATGTTGGAACATCTTATGATTTGGCTACCTTCTATTTGAATATTGCACTGAGTATCTCCTAGCTGCATTACGCCCGCTAAAATTATTTTGTGCGTAAATACATATCACATCCCTCATTTCTTCATTTGAAAAATTATGCCTATTAGAAAGATTTTTGCAAATTTTCAAGATTGTGTATCTCTTCCCTGAGAAGTCCAATGGGTAATAAATGATCTTCTCTTGAAGTAAATAAAACATTCCATAGTCCTTTTTGCAAATATGGTCTCTTCAATTTTTTTTTTGTTCATTTCCTTCATTAATTTCTTTCATTATGTTGTTCGTTTCTAGATTTGTAGAATATACCAATGCAATGTTGTGATTAGAACTAGATAATATATGTAGAACTAGTTCTGAGTTTGCTATTTAATATAGGAAGTTAGTGACAAGATTTTGGTAAAGGTTCTAGGATGTCGATTTTAGTAATGGCAACTGTATATTTTCGCAACTTCTCATTTCCTGCCTTTTCTTGCAGATTATTAATTAATATAAATATTTTTTTCCTATTATGGAATCTTAGAGCCAGAGTTTTATCAATATTAAAATTAAGACAATTCAAACGAAACCGTTAGATTAAGTTGTGGAGTATAGTATTACATTTGATTTAAAACGAGCCTCCATTTTTTTTTTCAGGTATAATGATTGATGTCCCGTCAGCGTATGTGGCAAAATGTGCTGAGGTTAACAAGACAACAATATCATTCATAAGAAGCAGAAAAAGCATAGGGCCCATAATTGAGTCCTTCGGCACATTTCTGTTGATATCTACATATTCTAAATTAATAGAATCCACGATACTAGTAACTTTATATGGCCAAAGAAACGTATTGTTTACATTTGAAGAGTAAACTCTTTACCTAGCCCAACTTTATGATTCTTATACCATACCATAAATATACAGTTTTGCAAGCAATTTCTTATAATTGACGAGTGCAAATGCCCTGCTGATATCACAAGATACCCCAACAGGGCACTCGCCTGTCTCAATATGATCAATATTTAAATGGCTGAGTACAGTTGGAAAAGGTCTGATCTTACATAGGATTGGCCATGCCTATTTTCAAAACAATGTATAGTTGCTACAAAACAAAATCCGTTGCACGTCATCGATGGCGTAATGAGACAACATCAGTTATGGCAAATCAATTATAAACTCATACCGCTGGAAATTAAATTTGGCGGTCACAACGCAGTTGGCAACTTTGTCTACGAATTTGCTAGGTTGTCACATTTTCTTCCGCTTGACATGATCTTTATATGGCGTTTCATATTTTTTAGTTCTTTCTCCACGATTCTTTAGTTTTTTGTAGTTTTGTGCCCTTGTTAAGCTTTCAAATCGTCTCATATTGTGATCGATCAAAAAATTGTTCTATTAAGAAAATAGATGATTATTATACTTAGACTTTTGTTTACGAAAATGCCGAAGCAGTTGAATAGCCATTGCAAGGAGCTTGTAGCCTCTTTAATAAACTATTTTAAACAAGAACGTGAAAATAACGGTCCACTACTACCCCTAACTACTGTTAGAGAAGTACGTTAATTATTAAAAATGTGTACTTTTCTTTTCCTTAGCGAGTAGCAGCGACAAATTAAATGTGTCTACAGTTAGTAAGATTTCTCAAGCAGTGAAAAATAACGAATTGTTGTCATCCAAAGAAACGATCTTGTACTAAGAGGGTCATCCATACTCTGACACCGGATATTAGTGGTATTGGGAATATTATTTATGACATGTACATAGATAGTAAGTAAATAAAAAAATTTGTTCGTTTCACGTTTCAAAAAGTCACTTTGACATTTCAAAAAAAGACACATTTTGACGTTTCAAAAAAGTCACGTTGACGTTTCAAAAAAGTCACATTTTTTGACGTTTCAAAAATTGAGACTGATTTTGCCCATCAACGAACTCAATCTCTTCCTTGACATCTAGAATGTGTGTACCAAATTTGAAAGTTTTATCTTAAAAACTGTAGCAGCTATGGCGAACCAGACAGACATACAGAGAGAAAATTTTTTCTATCTGAAATTTTGTGTATCGTCATAATTCGTAGAGATTTGTCCAGAACTGCAATAAAAATTTTCCAAATTTTTTTCACGAATACATAACTTCCTCACTTTGAGGGGTGAGGAAGTAAAAGTAACATCAAATTAAAATTTGTTATAGGGGAGCATGTAACTCTGTCATCTCCATGGGAAAAACTAAGAGAAAAGCAATTATTTGGTGGCTGCCGCATGTCATGTCAGACGATGGCTTATGAAACTTTTTCATGTGGCTGTGAAGTAAGTAGAATGTTTATGATCGTACATGAAAGAAAAGGACGGAGGTTTGTATCAGTTTGTTTTCATTGATGAAACTTGGATTTTTCAAAATGGTACGCTAAGCCGTTCTTGGCAAGATGATAACAAAAAAAGTGTGAGTAATGAAAATTATATAAAAAGAAATATAAAAGTTTGAATTGAAATAAATTTATTGTACTTCATGCTGGCCATGAAAATAGATTTGTTGAGGGTGCAGAGGTTATATTTTCAGCTAAAACACAGCTAAGCGATTACCATGGTAAAATGAAGCAGCAGAATTTTTTTAAATGGTTTGAAAACCAGTTATTGAAACATTTGACCGAGCCTACTATTGTTAGGGATAATGCTTCATATCACAGCATGTTATTAACTAAACTATCAAATACCTCGTGAACCAAGCCCACTATTCAGGAATGGCTAACCAGCCAAAATATAGAATTTTCAATGGATGTGTTTAAAAGTGAACTGTTGAAAATTGTTGCAAGGTATGTATGTGTAAAAAAGAAAATTTTATAAAGCTATATCTATTACGCACACTTCTTTTTTTAGGTTTAGGTTTTTACGTCTCCCATCGTACCATTGCATCTTTAATCCAATAGAGCTTATTTGGGGCATTGCCAAAAATATTACAGCAGACATATTGGCCGAGACGGTGCCACCGAAAATATTTCTATAAATATGTGGTGTGAAGCACTTCAGAATATTACTCCACAGATATGGAAAAACTCTATCAGACACACAGAAAACGAGATTTTTAAATGGTATGAAAGAGAGCGAATATTTGATAGGCAGGAAATTCTTCCTCTAATTATCAGTACTGAAAATGACAGTGACGATTCCAGTGATTATCCATCAGACTCAGAATAATGCAATGTGATGATTTGATTATATCCATAATTGAGGATCTTTTACAAAAATTGTACTTCTTACAATTATTATTTTTACCGAAATACATGTATATATGAAAAGAAAGTGTCTTTATTCAAGAATAAAATGTTTGTATTTGTCGTTATTTGCATGTAAATTATCTGTTTTCTAAAACATAACATAAGCATAACCATGTTGAGGTGTCAAAATGGTCGTCTTCAAAATTTACGAAGAGCGACTCTAGCCGACATCAATAGTACTAATAGATACAAATAGCTGGAATACATTTATTTTACTCCACTGTAACCTTAGAAAATTTTGTTTGGAATTTCTTAAAATCTAACACTATTGTAGGGACTTGGCAACAGTATTATTCTGTCATGTATTTTACTGTCGATGATATGCAATGGATTTTGTTTTGTATCAACTTGTAATTCTATAAAAAAGAGCTAAAATCTTGGCATAATAGGCAAATATTGTAACCACTGTAATTATGGTAACAAGCATAAGAGAATCATCAAAAATAATTTATTGAACAATTAAAATACCAAAGTATAAGAACACTAGCCAATAAACGTAAAACTTTTTTCAGGAACAAAACGAAAAAAATGTATATGATTCATATAAAAAAGTGCCTCACTTGAAAAATGGTTTGTTTAATTCAAAATATAATTTTCAAACTTATTGTTCTCAGTTTGAGAATAGTTTCTGTAGAGAATGTTAAGTATGTTCAGTACTATGTATCACTTAAATTTTATAGAATATTTAACAGAAAACTAAAGACAAGCATTTTCATTTTTCATAATTTTAATGTCTTAGGATAAAAAGTTAAGAACTTAAAATTTATGACATCCCAAAAATTTTATAGAAGCATAATAATATTGATTTCATGAGAATTTAAAAAATTTTGGATATTACGAAGTTTGAACATCGTGTATATAAATCGTGATATCTGAAAAAAAACTGTCAATCCAGAACTTTTTTTTCTAATTCAAAATTATTTTAATTTACTGTTCTAGATCATTCTATGTATATAGTGATGTAGGAATATCGTCATGTTAACTGATTTATCATTATTATTTACCTATCAAGTAACTGACACAAGCTCAATGTCTGTGAAATAACTTACATCATATTTTTTTATTCTTTTGTTGAATAAGTATGTTTGCCTACTGCTATTTTATTGGTTTCAATACATAAAGTCAGATGAGTAAATATCGCACAATATATAAATTATTATTGTAGGTACGAGTTTTAAAATTTAAAATCAAATTTACATCAAAATTTCACGTTGCAAAGTAAATATGGGTCACGAAATATCCCATCTGGGAGCAATGATCACTGTTTACTAAAACTTTTCCTGGAAATGTTTGCCTCTGTCACATGTTTTATTTATTCCGTTCTCCCTTTTTCACTTGAGCCCATTTTGATGTTTCATTCTTCGAGGGCGGAATGAATAAGTACTGTTTTTCGATTCTACATTGACTGACAAATACACTCGCGTATTTATTGCTTTTTTATACCACCATTCATGAACTATGACGCGAATAGATTTAACAATGCACTAAAGATACCCAAAGTTTATTTTATATGGTGGAATTATTGAAAAAGTTTTCAGACGAAACATTCCAACGTATGGATGTCATAATAAATATTAGAAGGAAGTTTTTTTACTACATAAACATAATATCACTGCTATTTGTGTCTTATTATTTGTATCCATTTACTTCTACAATATTCGACAGTTATTTAATATTTAATGATACTATCATTGAATAAAACAATGATGATAAATCAGGTAAATAAACGAAGAAAAGTTTTCGTTTTTTGTGATAGTAAAAAATAAGGACACTTAAAATTATGAAAACACGTTTTTTCTTTACTCTTTGTAAATTTTGTTTGTATAGTTTTAGAGTATTTTTAAGTTTTGAAAAAATATGCATCTAACTAAATCCCTTGTTTATATTTGTGGACTTCACAATACAAATGTTTTTCTTATTTTAGTGAAAGGAATTACTTGCTAAAATATATCCATCAATTTTAAATAATTAACATAAATACAAAAAACACCATTAAAAATACCAAAAAATGACATTATTTTTACAGGCAAGAAAGCATATTTCAGGAATAAAACGCTTACATTTGTTTAATATTCCTTTCTGTTTTAATGCATCAAATATTTCCAAGGCAAGGAAATTTTATTTATGTTCGTTGAATAAATATAGAACTAGCCACAATTACGTCGGGAAAAAAATCTAGCATAGATATCAGGAATGACTAGGCAATTATCCATTTGACGCCGCTTTTGTCGCAACCTTAACCATCAGAATTAAAAGCCTGCTGTGGCCGTTACTTATTCATATTTTAATTTTCCATTCATAATCGTAAATAACACAGCAACTATACATGGAGCCGATATTATTAACGTCAATCACTTATTAACGATATCAATCGACCATAAAATGTTGTAATACAAGATGAAAACATCACATTTAACGCCCGAACATCACATAAAGATATAATATGAAAGGTTATGCGCATGGGCGCCTACAAATAAAAATTCGAGGGGGTGAAAAATTGTGATTATATAAATTATAGATTTTTTGTTTTTGTGGGTTTGCATGTAAAGACAATAGGGTGTCAGTTGAAAAGTTTCCATCTGGGTAATTTCAGAAAGCGAAGGGGAAAGAAAAAAACGGTAAATCGACCCTATTTACAATGGGTGTCACTAGAAAACATTTCAGGGAGGGTCAAAAATAATATGCAAGTTTTTATGAAATTTTTTATTGAGAAATGTAAAAAATAAAAGGAAAGTTTTGCAAAATAAATGTGAACATTTATACTTAACTAAAATAAATTTCAAGAACTAAAAAAAGAAGGAACATGTTGCTTTTTCGGCATGTACCATTACCACCTAAAAACAAGACCTCATTGCTGACTGAACGTACCTGCTTACGTAATACCCGCTAGGCACTAGCATTCGACAACCTTCCACGCATTTGCACGTTTTTAGTACAAGAGTGCAGTTATTTGTGCGTCTTACATAGGATTAGGTACATCCTAGTTTATTATTTATTTTTTCCGAGACGTTTTACGTAGTGCGTGTTATATAGGATTAGGTATATCCTAGTTATTATTTATTTTTTCCGAGACGTTTTACGCAATAACTAGTGTTCTTTAAATTAAATTATCAATGTTGAAGTTCGTAAACATGCCATATAAATACAGTGTATCGGGTTTTAAATTATGTGATTGGGTCGAAGGTGCGTGTGTTTTCTTTTCCGAATGATGAAAGTTTGTATAAAAATGGACTTTTGCTATTCCAAAAACAGGATTTACACTTTCAAAATGCATTAAATTATGCGGGATTCATTCATGTTTTTAGAGCGTCATGGTATTATACGAAGAAAAAAATCGAAAATCGGACGTTCACTATATACAATATTACTTATTTTTTAACGAATACAAAAATTGTCTACATTATCAGTAAATAACTCAATAGTATTTTACCAATATAATTAAATTATATTACTAACTACTAATCAACTTTTACTATAAAAAATTTAGTTTTTTTTTTGATAATCCATAAACTATTGGTCAATTTCAATTTTATTTACAAAAAAAATATATACAAATTCCAAAGAGATTTAACGTGTGTAACGAAGTGTAGGGTGTTATTTAAAAATTTTAAATCGGGGTGGCTGTGGGCGAAGGAGTGTATGTATACCACCAAAATTAGCGTAATCATTAACATTGGTCCACCATTGCAATTAATATAATGCCGTTTACTGCATATTACTATGTTGTCGTAAATTCTGTAGATTAGCACAAAAAAATTTGTCGGCTATTTATCAAAGTGAAAGAGCATTTATTTAAATACAGGGGCACACATGCAAAATATAAAATCTGTACACGCATCTCAGGCAATTTATATACACCCGGCTCTTTCGTTTGAGTGATCAGGCCACCTTGTATAAAAATAAAAACCTTGCCGGAAATCGCTGCAGTGGACCATATAATTAAAATATTTGATAACGTATACGAGACGAATGTTAAAGCTGTTGGGCGACTTGCGACCTTTTTTGGAGAACAGGTAAAATTAAGTTAATTGGCATGAACTCGAGGGAAGCGGTGCAATCAGGGGCGTAACGTAACGTTGGACATAGTATAGATAGATCTGAAAATGAATTTGTTTTTTAAAATTCTATATATATGATTTAGATACATATGCATTAAATATTTTGAAAGATTTAATAGTTTTATTTAAATGAAATTTGAATTACTGTAATTAATAATCAGCGCAGAATAATTAAATTTAGATCTCTAAAATATGTACTTGCAATTGAAAATATTTTAAAATATATGTTGCTTTATTTAACCAATAACAATTTAAAGAAAAAAAACTTATTCATAGCAAAAAAATACACTATATCATTAAAAAAAATTTATTGCCCAGCAAGGACCACGGGAAGGTAAGAGCATCACCTACCATGGGGGAATGGGTAAAGGGACATATTAGCATGGGTAGGACAGTTAGTAAAATCAACAATAAACTCTGAATGAAAAAATAACTCACCAAAACAATGTAAACTTAACTATACACAATCCACGAACACAATACATAGTAATAATACACTATATAGGATATACGTAGCACATGTTATACACACATTAAAAAAAGAAAACTTAAGAAAACACTTAAGCTGTGGACGAAAACTATTTATACACGACCACTGATTTATTATTGACTAAACCATATATAATATGGCACTATTCATTGTCTGGAAGAAACATATCTTCACTTTCGCTACTGCTTTCACCTACTCTTATTATGACTAGATTAACGGAATTATCCATCTTGGTATCAAGGTCTCACATCTCTAATTCGATCTTTTTAACATGATCTATTCAATTAATCCAATTTTCTATTCCAGTTCTTTCACATGTACCAATTTGAACGTTATGCGTCGCGATTATCCCGATAGTACGTATGTAGGTACCTACACACACCTAAATCGAAATGCAATTGATCTTAGACCGTCCACTTATCTTATTATTCCTATAAATATGGTGTAATGAGCATAACACGCAGAAGTGCGTGAGAAAACGTCTGCAGTAAGACAGACCAGCGAGCAAGAAAGATATTCATTATTTTTATTTGAGTGTTGCAAATACAATTCTTTATAAGGGAAATCACAAATAATCCATTAGTGACTTTTTTTTAATTAAAACTTCAATCAGTACCTATATTTGTAAATAATACATAATATAATGTTTAATGTTTATAAAATTCAGATCATATAAATAAATGTATTTACTTAATTGCGACATAATTTTCCCTAATGATTGCTTTTCCATACCTAAAATGAAATGTACCGATTTATAAGAGAAAATATTAATAATCATCAATAAGAGTTCATAGGTATTCTTAATCAAATTATTTAATCTTTATTATTGTATTATTATTTTCTACGCATGCACGCCATTGAATCCTCATTCCCACAGAATTTACGAAAATACTATAGAAGACTTTTTATTTTCGCGAATGGAACTATTTTAAATAAACACTTTGTAAAGTTTATACGAAGTCAATTGAAATTGGTCATTGTTAAAGCACAGGACTGTGCGCACTTAACTTGATATTTTGTCCTATGTATTTAGCAATGGTATCGAGAATCAAATGGTAGTTGAAATTGTGCAGGTGAGTCCGAGACTGGCAATGTAATCAGCCTGAACGAACCATCTATGACTGCACGTGTTTTAAAGATAACAAAACAGACAGGCCCACTAGTATAAAAAAACTCATTAAATCGTTTCTCCGCAATTACGGAAACTTGTGAGATGTGCCGGCATTGGCTATGTTTTGAGGACGATGGGCGACGATTGGCTGGGATCAGGATATTCGTCAATCCGGTTGGTCGGTGGGTGTTTGAGTTTATATCAGTCAGGAGTCAACGTGGACTCGGATGTTACCTATTTATTTATTACATTTGTCCAGTGCAGTGCAGAAATACCTATTATAATATCAAGGTGGTTCGGTTTATACTTAGTGTTCATATTGGTAAATATTTATTACTACATAAAAGATATTTAAGATATTGTATTAGGTATTTACTAATTTACCATGGCTTTCTGGAGACCATTTGAAACAGAAGATAATATAATAACGCCCGAAAATCCCGAAATAGTTGAGCCTGTTATTGTCGAGGAAGACGAAATAAATTTAGAGTTTCAAAATAAAGATTTACACGTACAAAGTCAACGCATTATTTTAAATATATATGAACGTTTAAAAAGCGAAAATCGTGAAAAATGTGAGAAAGAAATAATAGAACGTATTAACAAATTAACTAAAATATCAAAAGCAACAATTTATCGTGTAATTAAAAAAGGAGATGTTATAGATCACGGTACAAATAGGAAACGGAAAAATATGAAATTAAAAAAATATTGATGATGCTACCAAAGATGTAATACGGCGTATAATTTATAATATGTATGAAAAAAATATAGTTCCTACGTTAAAAATGATTCGAGAAAAATTAAGCGATTATCCTGATTATAATTATAGTTCTTTAGATACACTACGAAATGTTTTATTTGAATGCGGTTTTAAACATAAAAAACTTGACAGTCGTATGGTAATTATGGAATCACGACGTATAGTAGCACTTCGGGTAGATTATTTGGAAAAAATCAGAGAATGTCGTAAACTAAACAGGCATATAGTGTATCTAGATGCGCCGATTATAATTCAACCTGGTAATGATTCCTCTTCAGAAAGTGAAGATTCGGACGCGTCAACTTTTAGCCTTTAACTTTTTTTAATATACATATATTTTCAGAACAAAATATTTAGATATTATATTAGGTATGAAGTTTACTTTTTTATTGTTACATTTCTTGGAATATATTTTATTTAGTTGACAAGAAATTTTAATTTAAGTTACTTTATTCTAGAGACATATTTTAATTTTGTTTTTATTTATGTTTTATCTAAACAAATATTTATTTTTGTGGTACTAATTCTTTGCTTTGGTTAAGAAACTTACATTTTTATTTTTATTTTAGAAGAAACTTTTATTTTATTTTTTTACTACATATATAACATCCTTGCCCCTCGCTAATCTAACCTGTCCCATTCCCTCATCCTGGCAAGGATATGTTCATACCTTCTCGTTGGTCCTTGCAGAGCAATAACATATTTCAATATAGTATGGGTTAACTTTAAAACTAAACCCAATAAATTTAAATATATAGACTTTATATCTAAAACTGATATAATATTTCAAAAATATTTTATTGGCGAAATGAACAAAAATAGCCTATCTAATAAACAAAAAATAATAAAAATTAATACAATTTTCAAACAAGTATAACATTTTCTTATGACAAGCATTTCTATTTACCTCCGCCCATGTACAATAAAGTGATGCCGACGGTTTTTGCAGGCTTTTAGTTTTTATACGATTTTAATTGACTTCGTACAAACTATACATATATGTATACATATATTGCTTTTTAGTTTTTAATTCAGCGCAGTAGTGCATACATCTTTTTTTCCCGTGAAATCTGAAAATTAATTTGTTAAGTATAAAGAGTGCACGTAAGGTATTAAATGATGTTTGTAAACATACATTAGGTTTTTTAATTTCATGTGAACTAGAAATACACATTTTAAATATTTTTTACACTTCAAATTTTGAATAGAGTATATATTCATTACATCAGTCTAGTAATTTTCTCAAAAACGTTAAATATACCTATATAAAAATCAACTTCAGTTGACACAATATTTAAAAAAAATCTTAGCCCTCAGTGGTATTTATTTCCCTTCTAGAAAGGGTGCCCCTGATTTCGCATGGCGCCAGTCCTTGCAGTTACTCGTTATCTGTAATAGTAAACCGTGGCAATCAATCGCAGCCTCAAATCATTTTATTTGACAGGGCAGCGGAAGAAAGAATGGAACAGACCGACACCAAAAGCCAATAAAGATAGTCCCTTAGGCGACGTCCCCGGCTGTGTATGCCCCGCAACATTTCCTTCGTAATAGACGGTGCAACTGCAATTTACACCAAATGACAGTCTGACAACTCGATATAGTCCTTTGCTGCCGTCATTTAAACGAAATTACTTAGGACTGCATTAATTCCAACGTTTTGTTTTGACAGTAAAGAGGGTCGTGCAAAGGCAGTGATATTGCATATAAATCAAAAATGACAATTTACTTAAATTATCTGATATATTTACATAAAATATATTGAAAGAATTAAAGGACATACATGGTTAGGACAAAGTTCAAGAACGGTCGATTATCTTTGTTATTTGCAGTGATTTTTTTTCAATTTATCGTGAACATGTGGTCAAAAATAAGAAATTTATTTATGATATAGAATTAGAATTTTTGTGTGGTAGTTTTTGGACAAAAAAAATTAAACACGTTACTGAGATTGACCAGGTTCTCCTGTAATATCAGACTTCGTCAGAATCTATAATAGTTTGTCCAATTAATTATTATAATCTCAAAAGAAACAGATAAATGACTACCAATCTACAAGTCAATAAAAACAAATAAAAACAACACAGTTTTTAGTCAATTCACTTCTACCGTTACACATTTAACACATTAAAAACACAAAATTATTTAAAAACACAAAATAATTATCTCTATATATAAAATCAGTATGAAAAATTATATATTATACCTATACCTATAATTATTTTGTGTTTTTAAATAAATTGTATTTTTAATGTGTCTTTTTGAAAAATGTTCATCTTTACGCCGTTATAACTCATTACATATTAAAAATGTATACAGGGTGATCTACCACGAGTGTGCCAAACTTCAGAGGCTGGTAATTTATCAAAAAAATAAATGGACTTTCATTAATAAACATATGTCCTAAAACGCATAATAAGAGAGCTACAACCCCTTAAACGGGGTTGATGAATACCAATTTTTCGATTATAAGTCCGATATGGTGGTGATTAAAAAAATGAAATTTTCATGCATTACGGCCCCGATGTAGGCGCATAAAATTACAAATTTCCTAATTAACAGCTTGCCTTATTGAGGTAGTTTTGAGGGGTGAGGGGTAGTTTTTACCCCAAACTTTTTTTGACGTCACTTCCGAAGCAAAACTTTTAAATAACATTATTTCCCATGCCATTCAAAATTTCTGTCACACCAGCCGTTTTTGAATAATTTGCGTTGAACGGCAATAAGGTTTTTCATATGAAATATGCAAAACTTAATTCGATCAATCTTCAAATCTAGTGGCTTGAAGTCACCTATGTTTAAAAACAATTTATATTTCTGATTTGTAGTATTATGTCATTTACATTGCTTAAGTGTCATTTCTGATTCTAAATTATTTAAAAATAAAGAATAATAACAATGAATCAGTTTACTACCTATGAATATGCAGACATTGTTTTTATTTACGGTTTTTGTGATGGAAACACCAGATTGGCTAGAAATGAGTATCACCGGCGATTTCCGAATAGAATAATTCCATCACGAGCAATATTTAGTCGCACATTTCAACGATTTCGGGAAACTGGATTTTCATCTCACAATCGTAGAGGGGCCCCTCGAGAGGTAAACATTGATGGGAAAGAGGATGTATTTAATATGGTAAGGGATAACCCAGGAACCAGCACTCGACGGATCTCGGTGCAATTAGGTCTATCGCAAAATTTCGTATGGAGAACTCTTCACACTGACGATTTTCATCCTTATCATTATCAGCGTGTTCAAGCTTTAGAACCAGGAGATGCTGAAAGAAGACTCCTGTTTTGCCGCTGGATTTTGAATAAATTTGCTGATGATCCAAATTTTATTAGAAATATTATATGGACTGACGAGGCCACCTTCACCAGGGATGGCATTAATAACCATCATAATAAGCATTTGTGGTCCTTGAAAAATCCACACGCTAAAAGGCAGGCAAGATTTCAACGTCGATTCAGCATTAATGTTTGGGCAGGTATACTGAATAATCGACTAGCAGGTATGCATTTGTTAAATAATAGGATGAATGCACAATATTATTTAAATTTTCTTGAAACCTCTCTAACGGAACATCTAGACGATTTGCCACTAAACATTATACAGAAAGTATGGTTTCAACATGATGGAGCGCCTCCTCATAATGAAAGACATGTGACTGAATGGTTGAATCGGAATTTTGGAAATAACTGGATTGGTAACCGTGGTCCTATTTTATGGCCTCCTCGCTCTCCTGATCTCAATCCTTTGGATTTTTATTTCTGGGGGCATATGAAGCAGTTAGTTTATTTTGAGGGAATAAATAATATTCAGCACTTGACGGAAAGGATCAATAATAGTTTAGCTTATATCACAAACAATGGTGACATGGCTGAAATTAATAATTCAATTATTCGTCGTTGTCAGGCGTGTATTCGTGCTCAAGGAGGTCATTTTGAACAGTTACTCTTTTTAGCTATTAAGTACGATATTTCTGTGTTGTACATTGATTTTTAATTTTGTAATAAAAATGTTGTTTATTTCACATGAAAAACCTTATTGCCGTTCAACGCAAATTATTCAAAAACGGCTGGTGTGACAGAAATTTTGAAAAATACTTTTTTTCTGAGTCATTGCATGGGAAATAATGTTATTTAAAAGTTTTGCTTCGGAAGTGACGTCAAAATAAGTTTGGGGTACAAAACTACCCCTCACCCCTCAAAACTACCTCAATAAGGCAAGCTGTTAATTAGGAAATTTGTAATTTTATGCGCTTACATCGGGGCCGTAATGTATGAAAATTTCATTTATTTAATCACCACCATATCGGACTTATAATCGAAAAATTGGTATTCATCAACCCCGTTTAAGGGGTTGTAGCTCTCTTATTACGCGTTTTAGGACATATGTTTATTGATGAAAGTCCATTTATTTTTTGATAAATTACCAGCCTCTGAAGTTTGGCACACTCGTGGTAGATCACCCTGTATACAAAATATGGTGGGAATATTGTCTCTTTTGTCATCATTTGTTATACGATTTCTAAATAGGTGGTTTTAAGCCGAAATTATGAGAAATAGCAGCGATGCGATATATGTAGAAAACATGCCATATGAAATTTTTGAAGCTGGGATTCAGTTATTGCGCAACAAGTCAAAAAAGATATGAAAATGTCTTCCATTTGTTCGAAATTTGGACTAGTTTATGTTTAATTTTTTTTATTTCGAGGCGGTTACCGAAAAAATAGTGTACAAAACTCATCCGAAAAGTGATTCTTCTGAACTCGCAGACTTCCGGCGCAATACCTAACTAATTGTATATGTTTATGTATCTGTTTAATGAAATAAAATGAAAATATTGTACATTTTTGTTAAACAGACATGCAAACTCAAGACGTACGCTACTAGTATATTATCTCAACTCTTCGAAATCATTAAGAAATTTAAATTAACTACTGTTTTAGCGCTAATTCCGAAATAATTTTTGAAATTTCTTTTGTTGTAATTCATGTTAGTAACTTGTAAATTTTGTTCCAGGTAATAATCAATCTTCCCTGATTAAAACGTAAGTACAAATGTAACAAATAATAACCATAATTAAAAATAGTAAAAAAATCATATTATTTATTTTACTAGAGCAATAATTATTTCAGGTATATTTTTTGTCAATACAGATTAATTTTGACTGTTACAGCTCATACATTATGTCAAAAATGATCAGAGGTGGTTGTCGCTGTTTTATTTAAATCCCTAAAATGCAACCACAAAGAGATTCTCCGGCGTACGACGAAAAATTTTAGATTTATGGTCTTAAAAAAGGTAATTAATTTTATTGACGTTAATGGCCTCGCAGGCTCTATCTATCTTATATTCTCCCAATTCTTCTTAACACGCAAGTGCCTTCCAAATTGAATTGAATAATTAGGTTCAGATCAGATTTACTGCTGCGAAAGATCGAACATTTTAAAAAAATGTCATGATAGAAATTAAAATTCAATTATTTTGTCTTAGATGCTTTTTTAGAGGATAAAAATGAAAATTATTTTAATAAACCAATAAACATAATACATGAAGAATATTTCGGTTTATCCTACTGAAAAGTAATGATACCGAGGTTTGCTCTTAAAATTTTTCGCATTTATCCATTAGTGGTTTAGTTTTTCTACATTTTTTCGAGTATACCATTTTTTTAGTTTCGTTTTATGTTTACCGAGTGGGCCAAAAGGAAACACAAGTTTGGAACTGTATATGGACTGATTCATGCGAGAAATCTGATTCAGTAAACTTTTTGTCTACTAAATTTTAAAACAAAAGAAATACATTATATGATTTCGTTCTCTTGGTATTCTTTGGGGTATATTTTCAATTTTATCGTTTATTTCTAATAATGATGCATGGGCCAACGAGCTACCTCCATTTTCACCTGTTTATTAAATAAACACTTTACTTTCAACGCGAGATGACAGAATCGTCAAAATAGCGTCTGTAAATTTGCAACTGTTTGAGTGAGTATAATCTAATCATATAATTATAATACCATAAGTGATATAATTTTGCCGGCAGAATTTACTGATTGAGGGCCCAATACAATATATGCCTAAGTTACATTTTATTGTTCCTGAGAAAATGAGTTTAAACATTTTATTCGTTTCTGGAAATATTACAGTTAGGGATAAAAACTATTTTTTTTTATGAGACATGCCTTGATTATTGAGATAGTTTACCATTATTAATATTGAGAATCACTATCGTAGCTACGAGAAAAAAGCATTGAAAAAATAACCTTAGGCACTTTTTCTTTAAAGTGCGTATACATTGAGCGGACAAACACCGAATACTGAACGAACGCCGAATACCGTCGAATACCAATGTATACGAAGGAATAAATGAGAACCGAACATTCGGTTCGCCTTCGTTTGCATTTGCTCCGAGAGCCGTCCATCAAACAAATTTGGTGTTCAGTGTGGACGTGAACAAAATAAAATCGTTGCCGAATTCCGAACGCAAACTAACAAATCGTTTTTGTCAATTATTTCGAGGTATTAGTATTTCCTTGGAGATTCCAGATACAGAGGACTTAAGATGTGGTGTCAAACAACTAGCAATCTTTAAAAAATTTTATTTTAATGATTCTGTCATCGCCTATCATCAGGCTTCGTCTGAGCTCAAAGAATATTGAACAAAGACACATTGGGGAGTGAATAAATCATATTGCACATGTGGACTTGGACACGATTTGCATTGAATTGAACGAAATTTTTTAGAATTCCTATGTACATATCTAGGCTTAGAAACATCTTACAGTGATTCTAAATATATCGACAGAAAACTTGACAAAAATTATAACAGATGAGCCATTAATATTAAATTGACGAAAATGTGACTTAGGTATATATTGCATTGGCCCCTCGATTGTTAAAAGAGTTTGTGGTTTGGCAATTTCGCGAGTGGCATCGGCACTGGCATTTGGATATTAAACCAACTTTTTCTGCTAAAATTTTTAGCCACTGCACGATAATAAAAAGGGCATGGCAGGTTGCAAGGACAGCCTGCTGATAGACAGATGTGGTTTTCCGAACTTTCGAGGAAGAACAAGGTGTCTGCAATTCCGGTTCTGCTCTACTTCTTCGGAGTAGTAAAATGGACGGTAGATGAGCTGCGCTAATTAGACAGAGATACCCGCAAGATGATGAATACTCACAGAAGTATTCATCCTAGATCGTCCGTTCCTCGTGTGCACCTCCCACATCAACGGGGGGGGCCGAGGACTTTTGAGCCTGGAGTGTACGTATGGCAGAGTAGTACTGAGTATGGCATGTAACATCCTCAGAAGCTCAGATTCCCTCTTGCGGTTTGTAAAACATCACGAAACTGTAGGAGTGGGAGCAGGATTGCTCAAGGCAGCAAAAAGAGCAGCAGATGAACTCGGTCTCACATTCGACACTAGGCGAGGTGGCCAGCGAGGTGCTGATGTAGAGTTAGTCACTGAACTTCAGCTAAATCACCCTGAAAGCCCGAATTAGAGCTGCGGAACATGAAAATCTGTTTCGGCAGCACGTCGATAAATCCCAGCATGGTGTCTTCTACAAGAACATAGAAACACTGGGTTTATGAACCAGGCTGACATTCGCCTTTCTAAGGTCAGCCGGGCTTATGTCAGAGACCGAGGAATTCATTATGGCCTGTCAAGATGGTGTTATAAACACCTTGGTCTACCGTAGCCGCGTGTGGCGTGTAGAGGTTCCTAATATCAACTACATGACCTGCCATCAGGCGCCGGAATCGCTCATGCACTTACTTTCTGCATGCCCCATATATGCGATTTCGACCTACATCCACCGACATAACGCGGTCTTACGTGCGCTATACTACCATCTAAGGCACTCGTACTGGGTAGACCAGACACCAGTGCTGCCTTACGTCCCCGGAGATATTGAGTCCGTTGTCGAGAACGAGAAATGGCGGATTTACTGGAACTACTCGTTCCCGACTGTCAGGCTAATCCAAGCCAACAAACCTGACATAGTCCTCCTCGACCATCAACTTAACGTGATGTATGTCATCAAGTTCTCGGCACCTGCGGAGAAAAATATCACCTTGATCCTTCAAGGTAAATATCGCAATCTCCGGTACGAGCTCCAAGTGCTGTACCCAGGCTACTCGGTAAAAATGGTCGACCTTATAATCGATGTACTCGGAGGTATAAAGCCTACGCTGGTCTCGGAACTGAAGACCATACCGGCCTGCCAAAAATCAGCCGAGTGGCTGACAGGCCTAATGCAGAAGGCGGTCATTCTGTGTTCTCTCCGTATGCTTAGGGAACACGATTCTGGTATCTACAGTCACTAACCCTGCGGGATGGGTGTAGTTGATGCGCCGGCGCGACTCCCGTGTTTCGTCGGAGGTTATGGGAGGACTGTCCGGCATCGGATATTCTGAAAATAATAATAATAATAATAGTAATATATTTATTTATGTGTAATGGCAGATTCTGCCATTATCTAATTCTTGATGAATGTAATTTTGCAAAGCACATGCAGCTGTCTCATTTGACTTGTTAGTTCTAAATCAATGCTGGGAATTAGAAAGCATATTGTTGTTCTCAAGATATGTTGTAAGAAAATTAGCAATTATTTTTTTCTAATAATTTGGACAAAGTGTTACAGATACACAGATAAAGAGAAAAAACATTTACCTATCCATCGACATCCACAGACCGCACTGGAATAAACAAAATAGCCCACAAGAAAACGTTAAAAAAAATCCTAATAATAATATTAGGAAATATTTTATTTTTTGTTTTTTCTTTGGAAGATTAATTTATTTTTATTTATCCAACGGATGACGATGGATAGGAAGGCATTTTTTACATATTCCACAGCTCCAAGGCTCATACCAAAAGCCGGCACTGGTTCCGTCTCTTCAGATATCTCTTATGTAAAAGTGAGACAATCCATTTGATTCAGCGATAGATTAAAAAATACTGTACAATACCGGAATGCACGGTAGCAACAAAATTCATCCCAATTTAATTTATTTGATTTGGTTTGGTACACTATCCAGCCACTGATAATTCAATTTTATTCTAACAAAATTTGTTTAAATGTGGAAATCCATGAATCTGCATGGCGTGTGATCCTCAAGGAGTAAACCAATCAACCTGCTTCATGTAACTTTAAAAATAGTTTACTTCCCTAAATACCAAATACCTCAGTAAATAAATAAACGCCCCATGGACATAATTTCCTAGAATCTCGTTTTAAAACATGTTAAGCTGTCGTTACTGATTACAAACAAAGCAAAGGGCTTAAAATTCACCCGAAAACAACTGCACTGGTTTAGCACAATGACTGCACCTGTTGGAGAAATTCGTCTCATCCAGATGGATTATGGCCGGGATGCGTCACATTTTGGTATAAATAGAATTCCAGACACTAATTGGAATGACGTTTACAGAAGCAAGCAGAAAATTTAAATGTTGAATATACTATAAAAGATATGAGAATATAAGCGAGTTAATACTTAGAAATTAAATATCACAAAATGGGAAATCCGTCCAATTTACGACAATGGTAGAAAAAATAAATACAGGGTAATTCAAAATGATTCGTCTGATTTCAAATGAGCATAATTCAGTACCTATCAGCTGTGCATTAACTTATCATACGCTACATGAAAAAGGAAATCTCCGAGTTTTAGAAGGTCACCTTTAGATAGCTCCATTGTCGCTATTGCTCCGCGTCAGAGATTCTGTGTGCTTCATTGACATTTGAATGTTCGCCGCTTCCTTAACGAAGTGCTCCCTCGTCGTTGGATTGGTCGCGGTAAACCTTATGATTTAGTGCTCTACAGCCCCCTAGATCACCGGATCTTATGCCGTGTGATTTTTCATTTTGGGATGTGTTAATAAATAACTCGTCCCACCTTGCATTTTCTCACATTCTCTGACGCTAGAAATTTCAATACGCATAGATATTTCTCTAAAAAATGTGAATATCTTTTAACTTGTTTGTCCCTGAGGTAGAGACTATGTAACCTGTTCCAGTGGAGTTAGAAAATCTGGAATATGAAAGAATGGAATTACAGACATATATTAAATTTCCTTTTATTTCGATATAAGATATAATATACAGTCTGTCAGTTCTAGTAACCTGATTTTAAATTGAAATAAATAAACATCTCAAACATGTACTCGTACTAAATTTTATTGGAAAATGGAAAGCATTCTTTGAAGAAATTTACAGCAGGTTAATTTTTGAAAGTAGCATCTAACAAATTCTGTCCACCATTAACGATATATTAGCATGCTCGATGCAATAGGTTTTCTATGATCGCAGTCAAAACTGCCAGGTCAATGTCGTTTATTTCTCTGTCAGTTGCATTCTTTAAATCTTGAATTATTACAGGATTTATTATCATTTGAAAATAGTTGCTGCTTGATTTAAAATTTAAACGGAAAACAATTTAAATTGTTTCAAAAATACGTCTGAGAATCCAGTCATTCGAAGCTAATTAGCATGCTGAATATTGCCATATCACCTAGCTGATCTTGAGCAGCCTAGTCTCGAAAATCCTTGAATTCGCCAGTGGGCCTAAACCTGGCTACCCACAATCGCATTGCTTGATCAGGGGCGATTATAACACCTCGTGGTCGTCTAAATGTCCATTCATAAAGTATAGCTAAACAGCTAGTGCCCTTGCAAACTCCCCAAACAAGACTTCAAGCACAAAGGTTTAATTTATGCACAACCACTTTAATACGTTAAGTACTTTGACAGAAATGTCAATAAGAAAACATGCTACTAGATTTGACGAACACTTTATATGTGGAGGATTTGCAGGTTACTAGGGATGATTTTAGCAGCGGTCATTGGAGTTCGTCAGAGCCTGGACTATTTTCTTCCGACAGCGATTTGAAAAGTTGAAGCGCGATGCTACAGGAGTAGATCAGTGGGGTTAACATGGGTGACAAAAAAGACGCTTTTACGAAGTTTTTGCTGCCGGAAGAAACTGAAGACAAATATCTATATTTAGACGATGATGAAGGAAATGATGATGTCCACGATATGCTTAAACAAAAACACTCAGAGGGTTTCCTTTATTTTAATTAACTTGATAATAGGAGACAAAATGTAGACATATTTTCTTCTCAATATTTCGCAATTGAATTTTCTGCAACAAATTTGATGAGACGATTTCTAGATATCTAAAGCGACTACGACACGACTGCTCTTCAAGCTGTCGTCGGCCTGCGGCGTTTGCAGTCGGTGGCGACAACGTGCCGCTTCGATGAAAATGTACACACGTATGTAGTTTTAAGTTATTTTTCAATTTGTTTGCTCCCTTTAGAAAAGTATTGAAACAATATAAGTAATAATATACTTAAATAACTAGGTGTTTTGAATTTTTTGAAATTAGAAATACCAAAGGTAATACCACCTAAATGTTCCTCGTGGTTCCTTGTGCGGAAGGAGGTTATAGATTTAGCGACAACGGATACACACCCAATATCCAAATATGCTAGGATTAAATTCTGCTTTCCCAGATCCTCGACTGAAGATTAAGATACTTTAAGATGAGAAGCAAGTGTCATTACCGCTCAACTACGGAGCTATATTCATAAAGTATTTTCTTCTTATTTTATTTCTTATTTATTATTGTGTTATAATATTATGTTAAATTGAAATTCATCAACGAACCAAAAAAAATCCACAAACTATTAAAGAAATGTGTTGTAATAAGAAAGCGAGTTAAGGAATGTGAAAATAAGGGAAAGAGACGTTTCGTGCGGATGGAGATTTTGTCTGGAACATAAAATATATAAAGACAACAAAGCCGGTCGGTGGCATTTCGCAACATTTGGCTTTAAGAACTCTTATTTATTTTATGACCCCTTTATAGCTTAATATACGAAGGAGAATGTATAAGGCTGCTAGATTATTAGAGAAAAAATATGATTAGCGGGTCGTGATTTCCTCGTTGCTAGCAATTTGGTGAACATACGACACTGCACTTTACTGCATCCGGGGAAAGTCTCCAATTGCTCTGTTCTGAAACGGTTTTTGCTTTATTTTATGTTAGATTAACTTGTACTCGAGTTCTCGTATCATGAATTTGTACAAAGCTTACAACTATTATTGAAATTCAGTTATTATATTATATTTCATACTACGTGAAACTTTAATAAAGTTTGGTGTAAAATTAAATTTATTAAAAAATAAATTATGTAAGCCATTACTTTGTGCTAATTAATCATGATGTTAAAAGAAAGATACATTTTACTTTGTTTTTATCATCAATCTACTGGATCTTAACATTCTGCAGTTTCGGCATTTAACGTGCCTTTTTCATTGACTTTAGAATCGTTTGAAAATGGCACGTGCCAAAAATGCAGTAATGTTAAGATACAACAAATTAGTGATAAAGAACAAAGTAAAATGTGTCTTTCGTCATATCATTAAATTTATTAAATAAATAAAATATAAAAAACTACAAAAGCTAAAAGTTTCACTAGTGATTCGATAAAACCATCATCAGGTTATTTTTTCTTATTTGGGTCATATTTCATTTGATGGTTAAAACGTCATTTTTTATATGAATGCATTTTTCTCTAAAACCGTCAACTATAAAAAAAAATGTATGGCAACAAAGTTGAGAACAATTATGAATACCATTTTCTGTTAAAACCCTTAAGTATTCTGGTGAAATACAATTACGTTAATTCTCTAGTGGGGGTCTAAAGAACCCCAATAATAAATATCAATATGTAAAACATCATAGTTAGAATTTTTAAATTTTATTTTCATAACTTAACATTATACATATAATGACTTATAAATAACATTGTTACAAACAATTTTGGCACACTGACTTTCTGTGAGTAGGGCATATTATGTTTATTGCATTTTTCGCACACCATTTTAGTTTTTTTGTCTGCTTGTCTCGGACAAATATAGCATCGTGCTTTTCTCATGGGTCCTGATTCGGAAGAGGTTGAAGGTAGTGGCGTACCACCAAGTTTCAATACAACTTCCCTCAGTTCACGGGAGAGAGGTCTGAAATCACGACGTTCAATGTGGGGTTTTACCAAAGCAATTCCGAGGTCCTGTAGCAAATTTCTCATTGTTTTATCATCAACTGAGTCGATATCTTTATTGCATTGAAGTATAATACGAGCATTAACGCCTGTGATATTTAAAATTGCATAAAAGATAACCATTGGCCATCTGCGTGTTCGACGAGAGACCGAATAGTTAGCACATAGTTGGTTCAGTGCGTCTACACCTACTTTTGTGTTGTTGTAGTCGATAATCATATCTGGTATGTTATTTTCTCCATTAAGTTTTTGATCTTGGTGCATCGTTGATAATAACAGGACGGCTCGATTTTTTTCGTTGTACATATGAACAAATAGTCTTTTCTTGGTTATGTCCAAATAAAGCAGATTTTACAGGGCGTTTTTTATTTGGTTTGAATTCTTGTGAATTTGTGGCTTATTTTGTTTCAGAGTGCCTAAGACTGTTAATTTTTTGTTTTTCATTTGATCGCACAGTTCAAGTGACGTAAACCAATTATCTACAGTGATATTTCTATTTGTTCCTTGAATTGGTGTTATAAGTTTGAGAACATCCTGTATTGGAATTGACAAAGTTTTTTCTCTCTTTGTGTCTTTTCCTGTGTAGATAAATGCATTACACAAATAAAAAAGTTCGGGACTCGCAAAGGCACATTATTTTCAATCCGTACTTTGCAGGCTTCTTAGGCATATACATGCGAAATCTACATCTACCACGAAATGGAACTAACATTTCATCAATTGTAACGTTCTGGCCTGGTGTATAGTATTTCTGACAACTAGCTATAAAGAGTTCCCATAATTCCCGAATTGCTGCAAGCTTATCATTGACTTTTCTAGCTTCTCTTGTGGTAGCACGATCAAACCGCAAACATGATAAAATAAACAGGAATCGCTGAACACTCATAGTTGCACGAAAAATATCACGTCCTGTCCCATCATTGGCGAAAAGCCCTTCAACATTTTCATGGTTTGATTTCATTATCCCAGACAAATAAGGCAGACCTATGAAAGCTCTCAACTCTATCATATCTAGAGGTTTGATATATGAAGGTTGAGGAGCCCTATATTTATTTTTCTTTTCGGTTATTTTGATGTTCGTGTTGATTAAAATTATTTGTAAAAAATTTTCTGTGATAAATAATTGCCAAGCCGATAGTATATCCGTTGTGCCAATATTTCTTGCTTCATTTTTATTACCTGGAATACGTATGACCAAATTATGTGCATGGGTACGAGTAATTTTGGAAGCTTCTTTTGACCACTTATAACAGTGTTTCTTTCCAAAAAAACACCTATCATCTAAAGGAAAATCATCATTTTCATTACTAGATTCTGAATCATCACTTTCTGATGAAATTTCCGACGTGGTTTCATGGTCACTGGGTATAAATGCAGCACTCTCTGCGTCACTCTCCTCATCCGATTCAAAAAATTCTGGATCTTCAACTATACGTCTCAATTCATCGTCTGTTAACGGTTTTGATGATGCCATACTGAAAAATTATACATAACCTCAAATGCTGGCATTTCCACTATTAGTTTAGATATTTATAGATATTTTAAAAACACTAATCGAACAATTTAAAAAAACTTACGTAAACGTTCTGGTGGGGTATTCTGAGACTTTCTTTTCTTTAGTTCACAAACTACAGCTGCTATCACTATTTGCGATTGACTAATAATAGACCTTAACTTGCTTGAAGATTACTTAAATCTCAAGCGCCATTTGTCATTTAATAGCGAAGTTATGAAAATATTCACAACGTCTGGGGTATTGCAGGACCCCACTAGAGCAGTTAAGGGATAAGAACATTTTATTTAGTTATTGAGTTATTGAATTATATAAGTGGGTGTTTTTAGAAATATTGTAACCGATGGGCAGGAGGGATCAGTTATTTTTTTTGTAGACATTTTTAAAAATATGTTCTTTGGAATCAAATTTACAAATAAAATAAGTGCCATCTAAGATCCAGGAGAGAGGTGTACATAGCACTATTCCTGGTCTCCAATTATAGATACAATACTGGATTTATTTGGTTCTGTATGAAACTAAATAATACTTATTTTTTCCATTTTTTTTTAATTTAATTTTTAAATTTAAATGAATGGAAGTATTTAACGTTATTACAAGATCTAATTTTATTTAAAATAAAGCCAACTCATATCATAAGGGTGGTGAGCCAGTTGCTAAGCAGGATTTTTCAAGATCGCGTAATATCAAATGATGAACCAATGACGTGGCCAACTTCATAGCCAGAGCTGACACCTAAATATGCTAATTTATCGAAACAAATAAAAAATAAAGAGTACTTATGTGAACCTCCAGAAAAATGAACATGTTCTAGATTATCCAAAACGTATTGATCAAAATGAACGGTATTTTGCTCGATATTTTAATTAAAAATGATTATCATTAACTACGATGCGAGCAACAAAATTTTAGGTAAATGTTGATTATGTGTTTATTGCTTGGTTTCTTGCGTGCGGCCTGTGGTTCTATCGTCCTCTATTACTTAACGATAAATATGACATTTTATTTATATTTCGGGTGCTGTAATACATGATTTTAAACTGAAATAATTTTACTCATACCTATGTACACTAAATGCAAAAAAATATTAGTTTTTCTAATTTTTCAGATAAGCCGATTTTATAATATTTCCCATGTGCGGCATATTTTTGCCAGGATAGATCGGCAGCCATCCTACAACCAACATTTCGAAATCGATTAGTCAATATGTGTGATCAAATTAATTTGTTATTAATAATATATAATGGCTCAGATCGGATATCTGTTATTGTGCAGCTGGCCCATTGTGTTTTTACTTAGTAAAATTATACTACAATGGTGCATAATTTTTCTCAGCGTATAATAAGACCAACAAAAATTAAACAATTACCTGTACCTAGGGATTTGGAAAGACACACATGTAACGAGTAAAGTGGTGATCGAAGGCAATAATGTAATCTACATTGATACTGAACAGTAATTTTTGAGTTTTTTTTATGAACAGAACTTCTGGATGGGGGCTCATACGGGACTCAGACGCAGGCGCCATTTCTACCCTTTTTCTTGTAAAAGAAAAGGAATTTCTCCATTGGTAAATGTCATGTGATACTACATTAAGCACTAATTTATATAAGAATCATTTAAATATACATCAGGCAAATGGCACCGAATGGTTAATCATTCATTATACAAATGGCATGTTAGAATTGGGCGATGTTTACGACATAAATGTGTATGTACTGTATTGTTGATTTACAAATACAAAAATAGAGGAATGTTCACTTCTCACGACGAATTTATGAAATATGTTCCAATTCAAAATTAGGTAAAGTAGAAACTATACGGTTGATGAGTTCTTACGCTATGAAACTTTTCTTTGGTTATTGTCATATTTGGTTAAGGGTAACTTTATTTAAAATGTTCTAATAATAACTTCCTCTATTCTCAATTACAGGGAGAGGGTAACTGTCTCTCCTACACCTGCCAGCCGGCGCTTATGATTTTACTGGTATATACAGATAAATAGTTAGATTTGACATAAAAGATTTTTTATGTTTTGCCAAAACTTCTGTATGAAGTAGCAAAAAATGCGTTCTGAAGGTTATATGATCACTACTTTACTCTGTCTCTTCTTAAGAATATGTATCATGAACTAAATGTCACAAGGCCTTTACCTAAATTTTAATTTCTCATCTTATCTATAAAGAAAGTATTATCGTTCTAACAAATTCAAATTCCAAATTATCATGAAAATTAACGTTCTGAAGTCCGAAAATAATCCATAAATAATTTAGTTATTAATCGATCAATACTGTGTCTGCGTATGATACATTTCTCTCGAACACAACTCAAAGTAAAAACCTGAAATTTACATATAACATCAGCAGGACTGCACTTAGTCGAAATCGATTTTATTTCTGTTAGAATTGCAACGGCAAAAAGTTCACCAAAGAAATTATATTGTTTCCAAATTATTTCACATTAATTAGGTAATTAATCTAAAAGGTAAACAATATCCAACGTTTTCACATATTTACTTGCTCACAGTCTTCAGTTGATTGGTTGTATGACAACTAGAACGTTTTAACGTATTGAAGTCTCATTAGCATTCAAAGATGCAACTAATGTTGCTACGTATTTGGAAACACCAGTATAAGATAGATGCAGTTTCAACTGGAATTATAAACCAAGTCAAAACCGCATGTTTTTCCTTATTAGATCGACCATTTGAAGCCAATCCCATCCTATTTTGCAGAAACCGGGATCTGTAAAAGACAAGCACTATATACGTGCTACACAGTGTATGTGCCTTCCATTCGTAATTGGTCTTGAAGGAGAGATGCCACGTGAGATATTTCTTGAAGTTTTACAAATAGGTGGATTAAAACTCAAGGATTTTATGGAACTGTTATTAATTGAGGATTATATAATATAATTACTAGATATATCCTAGTAAAGGCAACGTATTAAAGCATTATAATAAGGCAAATGACATAATGTTAAATATTATAGATATTTTATTCACATATAATTTGGATTTTAAAGGGTAATAATTTTATCAAAAAGTACTGCCTAATAATGAACAAAGACGGTTGATTGTGCGAACTCTAGCTGTGCGTCGGGTTACCATGGCCATTTAGTGTAAATACAACTAATTACAAGGACTTACCTCTTATTTTTTGCCCATGAATGGTTCTTTGCGGTTCTCAGCAAACACTTACATTATTAATAAAAATTTTATAGTATCCTCTGATAAACTTTTACGGCTTCCTACATCCAAGGCTGTCATATTCGCATATGCAAGATATTATTGAGATACAGTAGAACTTCCATCACTTAAACAGTTTTTAAGGTCACGCAGTTTTTTAATATCTGGATTTTTCCTTAACATGTCTTGAACTATTTTGATAACACAAGCACCAGGATTATCTGTTAACGTTTGTAATGTCAAGTTTACTTGAATTGGGATAAGGATAAACTACCTGAGCATTGTTTGCTGCTGACTTTTCATTATAGTGTTAGAGTCTTGGGGTTGAATGTGAATATTACCGATTTAACGTGGTCAAAATATTTATTATAATAAAACGTCGCTTGCACCATGTTCCTCATTATTGTTTTTCCACCTTCTACTGGCCAACAAATATGAGTTCGACGGCCCATTTCAATTTAAAATTAACATATTGCCCAAATTGTCCATTCTTGCATCAGAGGTTTCATTCACAGTTTGCCATACTTGTTTATCACGTATTCTTTATATCGACGACGTCACGACAAAAAGGCGTAAGCGACAATAATCTGAAAATTAGATTATCATGGAACACAGGTCGTAAGAGTCAATCAAGACTTTCATTTAACATTAGGGTTGAATCCACCAAAAATTCAACAATCATTAAAATTGAAGTTGAAGAGGCAAAATCGATAATTTCAGTTCTTATAGTGGCATGTGCTGATATGCTCAGCTGCGATTATTTCGACACACTGACAAGGTATTTTCTGTTTAACTATTTTAATTTTATTTAAAAAAATTAGGCCTAGGATAACACTTTTTATGTTTATATTGTTTAACAATTTTTGGATCTCCTGTAAAATTTGGTAAAACGCTGCTTACGGCTCTTTTTCATGATGACACCGCTGCCGATTATTACTCTAAAGATTTTTTTTAGCATTGGGAAGTTGCGATCTTCCTTGTTGTCTCGTAGGTAGTGGCCACTCAGAATTATATTTTTTTCGAGAATGAACGAAAATGTTCTTTCTCTATACTAAACCTAAAAAGTGTAGTCAGTATAGCAAAAATTAAGCGATATTTTTATCACAGGAAATAGCTGTATTATGAAGTTAAGTGGCACGGTTTTGCCGCCTATATGACATGAAAGTAGACTGTATTTGATGTCAAAATGTTTCGACCGTGGAAGGCCTCTACGTCTGCATCTTATTGTGTATGTGAAAATGAAAGTGATAGTGATTACAGTGATAAAGAAAATCAAAGTTCATTATACTTTTCAGTAAGAAAAAAGTCGGCTACTTTGAAGGAGCAAGCGAAACAAATTTGCCCTAATGTTTACAATAATCTTTTGAAGCGACGAACTAATGATCCTAATTTGTATGATTTGGACGTACTAGGCGAAACAGCATCTCTGACTCAAATTCCCCGTCCCACAATAACAAACTGGTAAAAGAAAATGCCCTTCCAAGAAAACAAAGATCCGATGTCGGTCAATCGAAAACTCTAGACCCATCGTTAGCAAAACTTTTAAGTACTTTAGTTTACGACACGTTTCAGAAAAATAAGTCTCAACATGGAAGACTGTAACATGGATTATCACAAGAACATGGAGTGAGAAATATTTGAGGAATGGTTTCAAAATACACTAATTCCAAAATGAAAACCTAATAGCATTATTGTTCTTGACAATGCGAAGTACCATTCGAGACAACTGTATAAAATTCCTAACAAGAGTTC
>JANEYF010003025.1:0-81183 GCA_029963845.1 Rhamnusium bicolor
TATCTATGTGACGGGGCCAATGTGCAAGCTAAAATTTATATGATCTTGTTTTTCTCTTATCTGCTACTAATAAAAATATTGTTACGACTATATTCCCTCAATTATATTTAATAATTCGGTGGATTTGTAAATTGAAATAGAACATTAAGGACATTCATTTAATATTATTTTAAGATAATTTCACCAAAAACGTTTAATTTTGTAATAAGGGTTTATATTTATGTATAGAAATATATTACATATGTATATTTTTGTAATTTTTTGGAAATGATGTCAAGCCTTAATTTTAATATATCTTGTAAGTTTAAACTATGGTAAAAAAAAGTATTTCCGTCTACCTAATTATATTTAAGTAACGTTCTTGACTGGATCCCTGATGATGAAAAAAATGTTATCGAAACATCCAGAACAGTTTAATTTAATAAATTAATATAAACTCCAAAGGATCAAGAATTTTTTACCCATGTAATAATTACTAATAAGTGACACAGTTCAATACATATGGCATATTTTATTTAATCTAGTAAAACGTCACCAACATTTTTCATTTTTCTGTTAAAAGAGGTCACATGACTCATTTATCTGTTTAAGGCATTTTAACTACACAATGTTTTCTTCAATATCCATCGACGTCAAACAACTTTGATAACGATACAAGTTCAGGTATAGAAATTACAAACAAAATCTCTCTTACACGAAGATGGGTAATTTAATCACAAGTAATATAGCACCTTCAGTAATACCGGTTTTATACAATACTAAATTTTGTAATATTTTAATTGTTTGAATTCTGTAAATACAGTTAGAAAATGGAATAAAATACAATATTTTAAATTTTGCGTTTGCGATTTTGTTCAAAATAGAAAATTTACTTTATATTTTTGAATTTTATAATGCCCATCAGTGACATAAATATTGATAGAATCGTATTAATTTAAAATTTATAAAGCAAGTATTAAGTAATATTCTCTTAAATTGTTAGAAATTTAACGTCTACTGTTGTTAATAATTTTATTTCCATCCCACCTTTTTGAATATTAAGCTTGTTCTACAAATTATTTAACAAATTTTTCAAAATAAACATCTGCGCCAAAAGATTAGTTAGAGGTTTTTTTAATGTTTGCGCCTATCCAAAAAATGTCTCACAACTACAAAAAAATATTAATAAGAAAATTGAATAATTTAGTATAAAATATTTTAGGTGAAAATATTAAATTGACCTTTTCGAATACAATTCTTTTAAATCTTAATAACTACTAGTGAAAAATACACAAAAAAGATGCTCATAGTAAATTTAAATAAATCGATGATCCAATTTGTAATAAATCAAAAGCATATGATTTCAAATATTTAATAACTACTTTTAAATCTAGATATCTCGAAACTGGTTGATTATATCTAAATTTAGTTATAGTCTCTCTTTTTATAAATTTTCAATATAGAAACTTATTTTTATATCCCTTTACTCAAGAACTTGTAAGATGAAGAAAATATGACATGAGTTATCACCATTCTTGTATATCAAAATTACATTATCAAAAAAATTACAAATCGTGAATTTCACATAAGTATTTCATTATATGATATGAAATCATATCGAGAGTATGTCACACTGTTTCGGATTTATTAATAAATAATCATCATTCAGGGTCCGCCTTTGAGGGGCTATAGCTCCCTAGAATTAATTTGGGACAACCGTCTTTATTCATTATAACCCTGTATATACAAGGTATTTCCTAAGTAGATGCCAAAAATGCAAGATTGGTTTCTAAACCAATTTTTAAGAAAAAAATCCAAGAACATATGTACTAGAATGCTCCATTTTCGAGATACAGGGCGTTAAGTTTTCCAAAAAAGTTATTTATCTTCAATATATCGCAAACTATTTATTGTAGGAATATTAAATTTGGTGTGAATATATCCCATTTTCCATCATCTCGGAGTAAAGGGGTAACACCTGAAGTTACTTTCCCGAAAAAAGCCACAACTCTGCCATTGCCTTTCTTGCAAATTTGATGATGTTTTGCAAACGGTTTGTTTAGTTCACAGAAAAAAACATATTCTTTTTTTTTTTTAATAAAAGCATTAACTCCGAGCCATTTTATTACTCATTTAGTCGATACATTAATAAAAAATATCTAAAAATATTTAACAGAAAATACAAATTAACAAACAAAAAATTACCATAACTGTTCAAAGTTACCATTTCAAATAGTTACATACGTGTTCGGCGCTTTTTCTCATTGAAGACGTACCAGTATATTTCCCGTCCAAGTACTGACGAGTGGTTAAGCTAAAATGTGCTGGTATCCCGTCGTGTACCAACCGCATTTCATTTCTTACTCTACGAGGAACATATCGTAATACTAAAGGTAACTTCGCCAGAAAACTTCGATGAAATTGGCCAATGAGCCTTAATGGGAAAAAACCGATATTATTAAATAAGCACCTATAATTCCAACCATGCGTATACTGAGAACTGATAATGGTGATAAATTTTTAATAAATCCATACGCAAAATTTAATTATTGCGTGTGGATACTAACTTCTCTGTCCATAAAAGATTAATATGAAAATTTGAAATTGCAGTACTAGAAAAGTTGGATTCATCGATGAAAATAATTTTACTTAGAAAGTGAAGATTCTGCGCCTCCATATCAAATATCCATTGGCTTAGGGCAATGCGTTGGGGGAAGTCATTTGGCCTTAGTACTCGTACAGGTTGAATGTAATATGGGTAAAGCTGCTCTTCTTCCAATATCTTCCATACAGATTTATGATTAATCTGAAGTTCAGAAGCAATATTTCTAGTACCGATTTCAGGGTGACGGCTAATACTACATTCAGAACAGACCTTATCAACTGTGGTGTTCTTACCGTAATAGGTCTTTCAGGTAAAACACTGTTTTTAAAAATGAATCAGTTTTATGAAGACGCTGGTGGATCTTAAGAAACGTTCTGGAATCAGGTAATCGACGTTTATGATACCTTTGTTCATAAAAATGCCTTACTTTATATGCATTATCATTTCCAAGACCATACACAAAATGCATCTAGGTCATTTCTGCATTAGTATAATTAATCATATTTAAAAAAACTTTTGATTTTCAAATAAATACAACAATACCGCATAGAATACGTTTAATTTGCTTGAACTATCAACTTATTTATTTGGAACAGAAATGCAATGTGACTCACAGCAATCTAGATGAAACACTGAATCCTATCGCTGAAGAGACTCTGAACATGTTAGTAAATTGCTGAATTTCCGAAAAACACAACTTTACTCAGCTCTGAACAAAATATTTAAAATCAAATTTGCAAAATAGACAATGGCATTGAGGTTTTGCTTTTTCAAGGATAGGTATATCCCCATATCTCCGCCACTGGTTACAACAATTTCTAGTTGTTACTTCCGGATGATGAAGCAGCAGAAGAGAAAACTTCACACCAAATTTAATATTTTTACTGTAAATGGTTTTTAAGAAATCTAAAATAAATGAAATTTTTGAAAAATTTTAACGCCATGTTCCATGAAAACGATGCATTTTAGGACACATGTTTATAGGCTTTTTTTTCATTAAATGGGCTAAGAAACTATCTGCTGTACTTTCATGTACTTAGTTAAACTTTTGTTTTTCATTCGATTATTTTTTTAATTTTCACTACCAGTCCACGTTCTTTATTAACGTTCAATCTTTTTGTTGAAATTCATAACTATATAAATAAATCTAAATATCAAGACTTTTAAAGGTCTTTGTTGTATAAATTTTGTTTCTGTCCCCGCCTCATTAGGTAAATATATAAATAAATTACAGTACTAACTTGTTACAAAATATTATAAAAATGCAAATTTATGAATGTTCTATATGATCTTATATTAAGCAACATTTTCTTTAACAACTTTGAATATTCAAAAATATTTAAATAAAGACAGAACAACTGTACGGTTAACATAATAAATGCATTAACTTACCAAATACAACATGGTACATGGTCCATGTTTACTAAAGTGGACGGTGTTTTACATTAAAATGCATACAATTACTGCCATATCCATATATTATCTGAAAATAAAAAATACATATATTTATCTTATACCATTTAAGTCACATATACATACTCTAACAATACATAAAATATCGTAAATCTTATTAATTAACAATTGTGACGGTAACATCTATAATAACCACCATAATATTAATGCCTTTATTCATTGATATGGATGTGATAAATAAGTACATACTTATTTTCAAAGTTGCTGGTTTATTTCTTCATACATAACAATTAAATTATTTGTATGTTAGTTGTGGCAATATTGAAACATGCGTGATCAAATTTTAAATGTTCTGGCTTAATAATAAAAATAAACTACCTATCTCGTTTGCTAAAAATTTATATTTGTCACTTTTACGTATTTGTGTAACGTATTCTGAAATAAGATAGAATGCGTCATTAGATAGCATAGAAAAATAAATATTTTCTAAATTAAAATTTTTCACTATATACAGGGTGTCTCATAATTGCATTGATAGAACCACCTCAATGTTCTTGAGGTGGTTCTGTTCATGCAATAAGTTGATTTAAAACCACACTTATACCGATAATTTTGCTATCTTGCATAGATTCACCGAAAAACATGATTTCTAATCCAATTACTGCCAAACCCCGTTTTTGTCTTTTACTCTAATAATCAAGATCACTTCCAGAAAAATAATTTGTTTAGGAACATTTAGAAAATTAAATACACTAAAATAAAAAAGATTATAGCTTTATTGATTACGTAAGTGATGTTCAATATACAAAGATTAATTCTACGGAAAAAATTAAATTGTACTCTTCTCAACACTTCTTTATTCTGAAGCAATTTCGCAGCGTTTTGTTTCTTATCCAGTGTTGCTCTTCTCTGTCGATTTTCACCGTATACACTTTTTCTCTGAGAGTTTCTTAACGAATGAAAGCACAATGGTTCATATCAGGTGAACGTGATGTCTACATAATGAGAGCATTTTGCCCTCTGCCAATTCATACTCCTCTTCCAAAAATTGTCTCACTCTGCAAATTTACAACAATTAATTGTCTTTGCTCCTGAGAGGCTTGCGGAAGTTCGAGATGAGCTACCGTATCGCGAGGCAAAAGTTCATGTACAGAATGAATGTGGTAGGGATGAAGGAGTTTCCTAATTGTTCTATTTGTGGCATTCTTGAACATTCCTCAATGATATTCTAATAATCTGATACTGGTGCTAGGATCCTCATCTACCTTCTCTTCTTTCACTTCAAGTGAATAGATTTCGCCATGACGGCCAGCGTTAGTTTTTCCTAGTTCTATGCAACCTGTTTCCTGAAGTCACTTTCAACATCTATCAGCTTGTTTGATGATGACGAAAACTTTCTTGCAACACATGGACAATTGCCTTCATAAAACCTTACAACTAGTAACATATCGACTTGCCCTACAAAAGTATACTGGAAAACTAGTTTAAGATTAAGTAAAAAATTACACAGGAAATATCAGAAATGAATGAGGTTTGAGAGTTTTTTTTTCTATTCACTATATATTCAAGGTAACAAACTTTTAGAAGAGTCACAAAATGTTAAAAAATAACTAATTTCTTCACTATAAAGAAATTCCTGAATCTGTAAGTCTATACTGAAAAAAATATATAAGTAATTGTTGAAATTACCACCATACATTTTGCATTTCTGCATTTCTGACCAAATTGAAACGGACAGTAAAAAAATGGTGATTAGAACGTTCTATTATACCAAGTTTATTTAAACTTTTTCCTAGTAATTTAAGCAAAAAATTTGGAAATTTGAAGTTCATTGCGGCATTTTGGTATATAGGTAAGTTTAGTTAAATCGACTTATTTTAGTTATATGTTCATGCAAATTACACAGGAAATATCAGAAATGAATGAGGTTTAAGAGTCTTTTTTTCTATTCACTACCTACCTACCTTACCAAGGTAACAAACTTTTAGAAGTCACAAAATGTTCAAAAATAACTATTTTCTTCACTATAAAGAAATTCCTGAATCTATAAGTCTATACTGAAAAAAATATATAAGCAATTGTTGAAATTACCACCATACATTTTGCTTTTCTGCATTTCTGACCAAATTGAAACGGACAGTAAAAATGGTGATTATAAAGTTCCATTACACTAAGTTTATTCAAATTTTTCCTGTTAATTAAAAAAAAAAATTTGAAATTTGAAGTTCATTGCGGCATATTGGTATATAGGCAAGTTTATTTATTGATCTATTGATCTATTTGATCTATTTGCCCAACAGATTAGAGAATCCGATTACAGGACAACAGTATAGTTAAAAAAAAAGTTAAATTACGAATATACTTAAAAACTATAACTTAATGTAATGTAATATAACATAATATAAAATATTCATAAAAGTATATATAACTAAATAAAAGTAGTAAGCAGTGAGTAGCAAACAAAGCGTATTAAATTGAAAAGTACAAAATTACGAAATTAATCTGTCATCATTTTTCATCGAATGCAATATATAAATATGAAATATAAAATATAAAAGTATGAAAGAATTAATAGAGATGTTATAGATATGAAGAGCGTATTTCAAATTAAATTACATTTCCAAGATGCTGCGTTGCTGTTCTAATAAAATTATCAAGAGACATATTATTTACATCACTATGACTAGCTATTTGGTTTAAGTTAGTGCTCATCGTATGCAATGGTGACTTTAAAAGTATGTTAGTTCTAGCAGTTGGCAAGTGAAGTGCCTCAGTTTGCCTAGAGGCTGGTCTCGGTACTCGAAATTGTAGCATTGACATTATAGGAATACAGTCTATCTTGTTATGTATTAATTTGAAAACAAAAGCTAAAGTAGATAATATCCTCCTTAAATATAAAGATGGCATTTCGAGTTCTTCATATAACATATATTGATTATACCCTATTTCAGGATATACTCCGTTAACTTTGTAGTATAAGAGCTTGCAAAATTTTCTCTGTGCTCTCTCGATTGCTGATTTCTGAAGATCATAATATGGATACCAAATAATGGATCCATATTCTAACTTAGATCTTACAAACGAAAAATAAAGTGTCTTTAATGCTAGAACATCATTAAAGTTACGGCAGTTCCTGGTTATGAAACCCAGCATTTTTAATGCTGATGATGTTATCGTATTGATGTGTTCATTGAATGAAAATTTATTATCAAATAAAATACCCAAGTCTTTGGTAATTTCACAACGTTTTAACTCGGCTGAATCTAGTACATATGTAAAAGATATAGATTGTTTTTTAAAGTATAACTGATCACCTTGCAATTGTCAATATTCATATATAATTTGTTTGATGTACACCATGACTCAATTTTAGATAGCTACTTCTGAATAAATCGACAATCCTCAATATTATTGACGGCATGGAAGATTTTAAGGTCGTCTGCAAATAAAAAGTTTTTCGCAATCGATGACATCAGTCAGGTCATTAATAAATAGAAGAAACAAGAGGGGGGCCCAGATTTGACCCCTGTGGTACTCCCCGAGCTGGCTATGAACTGTTTAGATTCAAAGCCATTATGCAATGTGTTGAGCTCTATCGGAAAGATATGATGTGAAAAGTGTTAATATTGTGTTACTGAATCCAAAGTTAGTAAGCTTATTAAGAATTATGTTATGATCAATTTTTGAGTTAAATCGATTTATTTTGGTTCTATGTTCATACAATTATGGATCACCCTGTATATTCTCACTAGAAAGTATTTCTCTGAATTATTTCATATATTGTTCATATCCTATTATAATATCCTGTTATTCTCACTAGAAAGTATTTCTCTGAATTATTTCATATCCTGTACATATCCTATTATAATATCCTGTCATGTCGAATTGTTAGTTATTAATATTTTTATTTTGTAGAAAAGCTGGCTTCCTAGTGTTTTAACGATTAAACTGGCTAATTGGTTATGCCAAAGCCATTAATGTAAACTCACAGATATAGTGTTTTAATTATTATAAATATAATCGACATATTCGTAATAGAAGTGCTTCAATAGTAGTGTTTTATATCCGTACAGATTTTTTCATATTACTGTTTATATTATTTATTTATTGTATATTTCCACAAGCACATAAAATAAGTCATTTTATAAATATAAATTGTTAGTTTATACGTTTATCAGAAATATAAATAATGAAATTTCGAGAACTGTAAGTACATTTATCTTAAAAGAATGAAAGTCATTGCCATCTATCTATGATTTTAAAAGTAATCGGTCCATAGAAAAGTTGTAGCAATATGTAGTAACATTATTATAATCTATTATACAGTGTACACAGTGCCTGCCTTACATTTTGAAAGGGTGAAGTTTGGGCAAAGCTGTTTTTCTTGTGAAATGACCTCATATTTAGGATAATTAAATTAAAAAAAAATTATCCACAAATTTGTTTTATGCTTATCTGTAAACATTTAGTATCATATATATAATATACATAAAGAAACGAATATTTTTGTTTTTAAATTAAAAGGAATGCAGGTTCATTAATACGAGTAATGCTTTATACCTACCTAAATACCTTTGTTTCATTATGATAACATTAAATGTCATAATATACATACGGATTTTGAAAATAAGGGTAAGTCAGGTTTTAATAACCAAACGGCCAGTGTAGATTCAGGATATGAAATTAAGAAGACAAGTTTTTATACGTTATGCCCTAAACTTCTTAATTACGAAAATATAGGGTGTCAACGATTAAGATTTTTTTCGTATTTGTTTAATAACAGTAACTCATAAAACGCATTTTTAAAAATCCTGTATAATCCTATGGATAAAAATCAGTAATCAGTAAGTTAGTTATACATTGGTACTGATTATTTTTATCGGTATACTGAACACCTATAATGACAACACTGATAAATATGATTGTTCCAGTTTAATAAGAAATGATTATCTATTTTTTAAAAAAATATGCCAAACGAATTTGTGACTATTTGAAAATGAGCAACTCATATATTCCCATTTCTGAAAAAATATTTCTAAGGATTTATCAAGTTTATCAATGCTCAGTTAACTATAACTAGTAGATAAAATAATTCAAATTCATTTATTTATTTCATTCACCATTTTGTTTACAGTAGCCTCTAGACCACACCGTAGCGCGTCGAGAAATTCAAAAAATTCAAAATTCAAAACAATTTATTTTACAATTTTTGGATAAAGTAGTCCTGGATTACTCGCACCCGGAGCCAACCCAATATCTACGCGATAATATATCGTGGCAATTGATCAGTTGAATGAGGGATGAGGTCCAGAGGACAAACAGCAATTAACATTTACAACTTAAAAATATGGTATATGCTGGGTTGACGGGAATATAAATCAACGCAACAATGCGCTTAAGACAATCTGGAACACGAATTTAGAAAATAGTGTAACATAATTGTTAGTAAAATTACATAATAGAAATGATTTCGAAGAGAAACAAAAACGAAAAGAAGAGAAAGAGGGTTATTAATATAATTATAATTTTGCATATGTACCGTTCTATATGTGATGAAAATTATTTATGATACATTTCCAGTTATTCAGGTGATGTTGCATGTATTTTTATTTGTATACAATGTATGATAATTAATACCTACTTGCATCGATTTTATCGGTGGAGGTACCAGCATGTTTTATAAATTACATTACATTAAAGCTGCTTTAATTTTACTTGCGCGAATTTGCAACAAATTAAAAACGATCAAATTTAAATAAATGTGATTCTTATACGAATCCACCTGGTAAGTTCGATTTCTTGGCCAACTTAATGCGAATAAGTATAACTAATATGCAAATATTATAACATATAGGCAACAAGAATTTTACTTCTCATAACTATATTATAAATAAGATTTTAATCTTAATAATCTACCAGGTTTATATGCATTAAGCGCATTTTATTCTAAATACTAATTTATTTGCAGGAATTTGGAGTCCTGTTCGTTGTATGTTACAAAAGCAATGGGGCGGTTCAAAGTAATGACTGCGACACTAGCTACAACAAACTTTCCAGGCGCACCAAAGTCATGCGCTCACTCGCTCAGAAAAGGAATGTAGCCGATCTATACAAAGAACTGTTTACAGCTGCGGCCATTTTGGTCGCTCATTTTGTTAATTGTTGTCTATGTAACGAGTTAAGGTAATGAAATTTCTCTAAACTATTGACTCTTTCAAATTCTTAGTACTGTGTCAAAGCATGATGGGATATTTATGAATTTGTAAAGCTAAGCATGCGATAAAAGATAATACCGTAAACAAACTTAGAGTACATACTTAACTACTAATTAATACTTACAATTATATCGTTGGATTAGCTCTATACTGTGTAAATATAAAACAATAACGCAGTAGTTAGTATACTTATTTTTAAATATAGTCCGTAGCACAAGGGCAAGGAGAATGGACGCGATGTTATTGGGAATGCTAGAGAATGACTAAAGAGGTTATGCACAAAATCGTCCTTTCAATTGTATCTTCAATTATCCTAACTTATCTAAAAATAATATAGCACAAGCTTAGTTAAAAATACGAACACTTCGGTTAAATATTTTATTATACATCATCCGTATAAACATTTTATTAATTAGAGTTTCTTTTTTTACTTACAGTATGAATAATATAGACACAGTTCACTAGTATATTTGAAAATACTTATGTAATATACTAAAGGATTGTAAGATCGGTGCTGTATTAATTTATTTAATAATTAATTATTATTTAAAAAAACTTATAAACACTTTTTATTACTTGTCTAATTTTCACTTTATTTAATATTTTTACAACTAGTTTCATTCTATTCGGACATTTTCAAGTAAACTAAATTATACACAGATTTTATTTTACCTCACTATTAACAACAAAAAAGTTCAAACATACATTTCATTACCATATTCAGGTCAACTCTCTTATTCAATTAGCAACACTTTTTCCAAATTTAATATTAAAATATCATTTAGTTGTAACAAAAATATAGGCAGATATCTTTTTAATGCAAAACAAAAGATTAATATCTCTAAAAAATATGGTGTATATCGGTTAGATTGCCCAGAATGTAACGCTTCATATGTAGGTCAAACAGGTAGATCGTTCGGGGTAAGATATAGAGAACATATTCACACACAAAAACAACACACCAACTTTTATAAACACCTAACAGATTCTGGTCATACAATAATAACTGATGACCATCAACCTAAAATATTACATATTTGCGGGAAAAGTAAAAATGTTAATTTATTAGAAGCACTAGAAATAAATAAATTAAATAGGAATAAAAATTACAACATATTAAATGACCAAATAGATTTAAATAATTCTCCGTTATTAAACTTGTTCAGATAACCTAATGCTGTTAATAAAAATCACACCATAATATAATTTACCAACTTGTGAAACCCTCTACATCTGAAAACATAATATCTGTACAAATTATGAATTATATGATCAACCATAAAGTGACCCATCCTTCTATGCAGTTGATCAGTTTATATTTAAATGAAAGTAAAATCAGTGTATAATTTAGTTTACTTGAAAATGTCCAAATAAGATGAAATTAATTGTAAAATAACAAATAAAGTGAAAATTAGACAAGTAATAAAAAGTGTTTATATTTATCCACAAAGTAACTTCATCTTCAATCAACTATATAATTAATTATTAATGTCACATTTTGAACCTTCCTAAATCTACTGGGTGGGCCAAAGGAAATCTGCCATCTAGATATATGATTACAAATTTCTTTATCATCAGAAAATTTTTATTTTAGTTTTAAGTACAAGCCGTGCGTAAATTACGCATAAGCCCAAGACATAAATATTTATTTTTAATTGAAATACTCTAAATTTGTTGAAAACTTTTAATTTAGATATTTACATGTTTATAGAGATTTCGCCAATTTGCTGTAGAGTGCAGCACTTTCCAATGCAAATATTTCTGATTATAAGGTTTTTATTAGAAAGTTTTTACAGGAAACTTATTTACATTTATACGTACAACTTTTACAGTTTATATTTACAGAGTTGTTTAATGGCATGAGCACATGATTATAGCAAACATCGTTAATAGACACAATATTAAACATCAAAGAAATTTTCAAATTTTTTCATGTCCATGTAACCAACTATTCTACATATAGTTTAAATTTTACATGATCACACCCTCAAATACCATTTTATCTAGGATCCATTTAAATTTGGAAGCAGTAGTGTAACTAATATGGCAGATATGATTGTTTAAAAACCACTGTCTTAAGTGCCCTACAAATGGCTCTTAAATATTTTAAAAAAATAATACTCTCTTTAAAAATATTAAAATTTTACGTTCTATTATTTTTATCATAACCATAACATCTAAATTTATTTGAAAATTATACTTTTAATATTTACTTCCACGGCTTAAAAATTTAATATAATTTATTGTTCTCTAAGAAAAAACTTCTTAAATTTATATTTTATATAATATTTCTATTATAACATCTAAATTTATTTCGAAATTATACTTCTAATATTTACTTGGCGGTTTGAAAATACATAATTATTCTTAAATAACTACATTTTCGACTACAGTAGATAAATTAATTAGTTAACACTTGATTAACTAAGCATATTAGGTGTTTGTGTTTATATATGTGTTATGGCAGTTTGTCTTTAGAGTAACATAACATTAATTAATATTTAACATTATGATATTATGTAGATAGAATAAAACAACTAGGATTAATTGAATAAATATGTTCGTCTCTTTTCACTCAGTACCCATAAGTTGTGTCTCTGTATTATGGATACGAGTACGGGTATCGTAATATCCTTCTGCATAATAATTAAAGAAATAACATCCTCAACGTTTATACCAAGTCTGTTATTATTCTCATAAATAAACAACGTTGATAGCCCTCATTAAGATTATTTTAAACCAATTGTAATTTTCAAGTATTATCTCGGGTGAAATTTAAATGTACCTACATTAACTCTCGTATCATTTTCATACAATTTCTGCATCTGCAATATAGCTAATGCATTGCTTTATTCCGAGATTTTATTTACTGTTTTATTTGCTACCGGTATGTATCTGATATGCTGTGAAAGTAAGACCAAATGGTACAACGGTATCATGTTTAGGGACAATAGAATGTTTCATTTCAAAAAGGTCTGCTCCCTTTGGTGCACTTTAGGACAATACCTTATTTAAACCACAAATAACCTGACTTTCTCTTTCAGCTCTGATTCGATTTCTAAATTTCTTCCTTACCTTGAACTTTAAGGTAATAACGGTATCAGAGAAATCATGAACATAAAATGGTTAACTATTATAACAGGCCAGGCGTTAAAGAGTAAAAAAAAACCCAATAAGGAAATAATTGCAGGAAATATAGAATTTTGTTTTAATCGCTTTAGTTGTATCTCCCTCTAGCCATACTAAGCTTCTCCCTCATACGGTATCGGCGCTAGACACCATATTGACGAAATAGCACTGAAATTTAGTTTTTCGCAAATATCTCCTAAAATGTTAACGTTTTGACAGAAACATGTATAACCAATATTAATTGCCATTAAATTTTCTACAGGAGAAATCTTTTTTACTTTCTTATACCTAAAATAAGGAAGTATAGTAATCGTGATTATTTTCGACCTCGACATTTTAATTGATTTATATGTTTTGCAGCCTCCTGAATCCATTTTCACCATTTTTCGAATGATGTCTGTCGGTTCGTGTGTGTGTGTGCGCGCGTGTGCGTGTGCGTGTGCGTGCGCGTGTGCGTGTGCGTGTACATGTGCATGTGCGTGTGCATGTGGGTGAGTGTGGATGTGTGGGTATAAGTGTGTAGCCACGATAACTTAAAGAATACTAATAGGAGACTTCCCAAATTTGGCAATTAAGATTTGCAACAACATTTTAGGTGACACATTAAATTTGGTGAATGTGGCACCACCAGAAATGACACAACAAATGAAAGAAGAAAAAAAGGTACAATTTCGGAAAAAAAAATTGATTGCATTTCTAGACGAATCTCTGCGAATTATGATGAAAAAACATAACTATGAAAAAATCTGTCTGCATGTCTGAGTATCGCGATAGCAGCCACAGTTTTTTAGATAAAGCTTTCAAACTTGGTACACATGTTCTAAAGCCCAAAGACAATGATGAATTCGGTGATGAATAAAATTGGCCTGCTGAAGGGGGTCCACGGATCCTAAACTTTTTAGTATTTGACTACAAAAAAATATATTCTTGATGAAAGATTATAATTCAGGTTTATTATATCAAGCCAATAAAATATATTTTCCAAGTACTTAAACAAGGCTGATAGAAACAGAAATTATGTCCACATTTGACCTCATAAAATAGGGTTAGGATGCATTTGGCAGTTTGATATTTAAAGTTTCTAATTTAGTCAAAAAAATGACAATATGTCAATAACAAGAAATTATTAAAAAAATATGTACATACATTACTATTATTGACAGTATCGAAGGACGCTGAAAATTAATTATTTAAAAATTTTGATGAAACATTTCATTGTATGCTTTTAAAATTTAATTGAGGTAAGTCAAGTATTAAATTGGAATGACTTTTTTAGATCAGGATGATATACACTGGTATAAGAAAGTTATGTGTTGGCCACATCAGATATTTTCCTAAAGTTAACTGCTTCTGAGATACATTCGCTCGAAGTCCGATACTTTTGCGAGAAAACAGTATTTTTTTCTTGAAATTTCGATTTTATTGGATAAATTTTTATTTACACGAAAACTTAGTTGTCCATGACAATATAACGAAAGCAAACTGTCGTACAAAAACACGCAGATCGAGTATTTGTTGTAGATTGCTTGAGTTACATTGTCAAAATGACAACAAAGTTTAAGTGTAAATCAAAATTTATCCTATTTAATATAGAAACATCGAATGGTATATATCATGACAATTCTTCGAGTATGTAATAATATAGACAATAAATTAATAATGAATAACAAATTTATTTGCTAATAGTGCCTATAATTATTAAAAATAAAATAAATATGACATTAGCTATAAGTTGATTCCTTACAAAGAACAATAACGTTTTTATGGTTGCCATAGAGAAGGTAAATAAAAAGCGCCTGTAATATTTGACAGGAGTAGAATCATCAACGCTATCTCTTATACGCCTACTGCAAGTTCTTTTCCTATTTTTCCTCGTTTCCACGATGAAGGCTGATTTTGTTGGTCTTCCAGAATAGTGTTCACATTCTCACTTTGTTCTTCCAAAGCCATGTAGTCTTCTGTCTCCTGGTACATTAAACACTCTAGTTGAACGTCTATGTTTTCATCACAATCTTCATTGCCTTCCACATTTTTCAATGTTGGTACAGGATTGTTCTAGATAATTAATGCAGATTGTAGAGCAACGGAGGTCCACTTTTCTGCAACCGCAAGCTACCCTGCATCCATTTGATCATATGCAAGATACTGTGTTCAGGAGCGATTGTGGAGCCGAATCCGTGGCGGTGAGAATTATTGGAACCAAACTATATTTGAAATTTCTCCATCCCCAGTCTGGTGGGTTCTTGTTATATCCATACCATTTTTGAACTTGATGGTATGTTCTAAGAGAGTGCTGACATGTCGCTGTCCGAGTGGGAGGCACGCTTGCATGGCACTCGGACAGCGGTACGTTAGCATTCTTGTGTGGAATAAGGCTACACATTTAGAGTCAATGGACACACAACCAATGTCGAGTATGATAGGATTAATTTCTGGTTTAGAAAAAATCCTAGCTGCTCGACCGGTGATCGAACCCGGGTCTCCAGGATGAAAGGCAAGTGTCCTTACCGTTGGGCCATGATGCCATACCACTCAACCATGAAGCTACACGACCCAACGGTGAAGCCACATAGCCTGTAGATATTCAAAAGGATTCAGGGCAGAAAACATAGACGTTCAACTAGAGCGTTTAAAGTACAAGAAGACCACATCACTTCAGAAGAACAGAGTGAGAGTGTGGACACTACTATGAAAGACCAATAAAATCAGCCTTCATCGTCGAAGCGAAAAAAAATAGAAAAAAGTTGAACTCATATAGTGGAATATGCCTACAGGGGATACCAGGGAAAAAAATAACGCGCCAGGTACTCTACCGCAAGGTGGTGTGGAAATAAGTATTAATATCTAGTGCTTAATTATTTACTATTATCTTATGGTCTATAGAAAAAAAGTATGCATATCGCACTGAAACTGGTAGGTACTGCAATTAAAAAAACACTATTTCGCGCAAAAGTATCGAATTTCGTGCGACTATATCTCCGAAACAGTTAACTTTAGAAAAAAAGCAATAATTTTTGCAATTTTCACCTTGCAATTTTTTTCTTTATGCGGGCGTACCCGTTAATTCATATTGTTTGTTACTGTACGCAAAAATTGCAAATGGCAAATAGATGCAAACCGTGGACACGTGTTTCTGACTAATTGGTCTTCATCAGCACGGTGTAGCTGAGTTAAATGGTGGACAAACCTCAAAAACAAACACTAAAGGAAAACCACTGACAGGGAGCCAGTCGCACCTTTGTGGCTTCCACATGGATGGCTCTGTATGAGAGCGTCGTCCAAGCATCGCACACGCGGGCAACAATAGCAACCTGCGTGGGATTCCGGACCCAAGAGAATAAATATGAACAGAGAAGAAATTAGCCGCGGGTTTAATTACATTACAGTAACAAACAATATGAATTAACGGGTACGCCCGCGTCTAATTCCTTCTCTGTTCATATCTTTCATCTGGGTCCGGAATCCCACGCAGGTTGCTATAGTTGCCTGCGTGTGCGATGCTTGGACGACACTCTCATACAGAGCCATCCAAGTGGAAGCCACAAGGTGCGACTGGCTCCCTGTCAGTGGTTTTTCTGTAGTATCTTTTTTGAGATTTGTCCATCATTAAACTCAGCTACACCGTGCTGATGAAGACCAATTAGTCAGAAACACGTGTTCACGGTTTGCATCTTTCTGCCATTTGCAATTATTGCATATTCCACCGTGCAATTTTTTTTTATGGGGGCAATATTGTTTGTTATATATATATATATATATATATATATATATATATATATATATATATATATATATACATATATATATATATATATATATATATATATGTATGTATGTATGTATGTATATATATATATATAAGTTATGCCCCTTTGCTTAGTGGAGTTAATTAGTGTCACTTTATTAATAAACTTTTCTCAGAATCGAATGTGAGCGTCGAGCGCGTTCGGTTTTAATTTTAATATTTCCACAATACCTTCAAATTGTGCGTCCTTATCAAAAGAGATCTAACTAAGATTGGTCATGGAATTCAAGTTTTAAACAACTGCAAAAGAATTACCTAAAAGGGGGGTAATAAGTGTGCATATATTTCGACAATACTATAACTTAACCTGATTTTTGAAGCAGTTTTAGCAATAAAGAGATAAATTTAACGAATAATATATATATTTTTAATACATTGTAATAAGAAAGTTTTAAATAAATGTTTATAACTTTTCTAGAAAAAAATAAAATAATTATTGGGTATTACATAAGCATTCTTTCAAACCTTAAAAATGATAACAATAGCATATACCTAGAGTTTCTTACATTTTATACTGTAATTCTTATCTGAATGCGCTAGTATAAAAGTTTAGGTAGATAATAAATCAAACACGAAGCTTTAAATACATTCTATAGCAGAAACCCTTAAATCAACTACTCAATTATGATTGCATTGGATTAAATAATAGTTTTCTTAGTATTAGAAGCAAAAAAATGGTGAGATAAAAAAATATTGACTCACCAGAAAGAAATTGTATTTAAGAAATAAATCCCCTCCAGTTACATACAATACACTGCTCCAAGAAATTAACGCACCACACAAAATGTTCCATGATTTTGAATTTGATTTGTATCTAAACCGTTTGTCCGATTTTAATGTTTTTTATTTTGTTTAGTAGGTTAACTCTTCTGGAATATAAAGCCATGCTGACTTTAAGTAAAAATTGTTTTTCTTTAAATATAGGGCGTAAAAATAAAAGTATGTTTTTTATAAAAAATTCGAGACACACTGTGGAAATCACCAGCAGCAAAATTAAAATCCAGTTTAGACGCAATTACAGCCTCATGTTTTCTTAACAGTTTCGTTTTTGGTACACTTTGTTATCTTTGCCATTAAGGGAGTTATACTCAATAATTTCCAATGTATGTGTTTAGATGGCGTTTATTAGAAGTTTTTAATGGGTGATATCTTCGTAATTAATAGACCAATTTATCTCAACCGAATCTTGAAATAAAGAGAAAGGATCATTCTCATAGAATATGTTATTAGATATCTCATTTAAAAAAAATCTCTAAAGAAAAAGAAAAATCATAATTTTTAAAGGTGCCCTTTTGTTTTGGTTATTGTACTATCGGTTTTGTAGCCTACTAAATTACCTATCTAATGACGTCAAGTTCATTAGAATCGATTTATTTAACAATGGCATTTAAGAAACAAAAGTTTTAGTTTTTTTTCCACTCGGCTTATCTCCCTTAATAGAAAAGATACAAATGTGTACTAAATACGAGACTGTTAAGGAATTATAAGGTTATAATTGAGTATACCTACACTGGATTCTAGTTTTGCTGCTGGTAATTCTCACAGTGTTTTTTAATTTTTTGTTAAAAAACATAATTCTATTATTTAAAGAAAAAACTATTTTTACTTGCAATCAGCATGGCTTTATATTTCAGAAGAGCTGTTCTACAAAACAAAAAACATTCAAATAGGACAAACAGTTTAGAAAAAATCAAGTTCCAAATTATGGTAAATTTTGTGTGGTGCATTAATTTCTAGGAGCAGTGTATATTGTCCCTCATTCTTCTTCAAATCAGAATAATAAGAATGAATTTACAAAATATATGTATCTTTTAAAACAAAGTCTTCTATGAAAACAAGTACATTTAAATAATTTATTTATTTCAAGAATGAAAGTAATTCCATAAATTTTATAGATAGCTAATGTTCGAAAACATTACCATTTTGCTACAGACGCAAGCGATCCAATTCTCTCTGCATCTGCTTAAAATAGGGATGGTAATATATAATTACTAAATCTATTTCTTGTCGAATTTTTAATTTGTTCAAATGCTTTTACCTTAAAATACATACCGCTGTTATTTTAATTTTAAACCCCAATATGCAATTAAATATGAAATATAATAATTGATGAATTCAGAAAATTTTCTTTAAAAAATATAAAGGGTGGGTCACTTAAAATTTGCCCAGAAAAGACATATAAGTGTAGTTCTAGAATTTTTTTTCATAAGTGAAAAAACAAGAAATGAAATCAAGCGAGGCACTTAAAATAATCACCCTGTATAAATGCAATTATATACCTAGAGTAATTAAGTTGTATTATCTGTTATAGACATAATCTTAATCACTTGGATTAATGCCAAATTTTAAAAATTATTAAAAAATCGAATATTTTTCCGAATTTTATATAACAAATAAGCAAAATAATAGAACCATAAAAAAATAAATCTGCCTGCTAAATTAGACAGGTTTGTGAAAAGTTTTCTAATATTGTCTAGGAAAATCTGATAAGAGCCCGAATGGTATATTCCAACTTGGATCAATTCAGTTCTCCAGTTATAAGAGTTGAAGAAGAACAGCCTTTAAAGCGTATTCAGACTTTTCAAACTTCTTTCAATTATTCAAAAGGGAATATATAACTTATTTCTTTGTCCTTAAATTCTGATTAAATTTACTATCGCTGCAGTCTCAATTTTACTATTTTTAAAACTAAACGGGAAAATTTTATATTTTATTTAAATTTTATTACTTCGTATCAAAATTAGGTTTAATATGTTTTTGAGAATTCCTAATGATTGATTAATAATTAATTATAATAATGATTCCACCCTTTCTGTGCGACATGAATTATTGTTATATAAGTAACTATGTAGTTGAGAGGTAACTTGCCTCTCACCTCGGGGCTACGAGTTCGGTTCCCGGTCGAGGAGCAGACATTTTTTCGAAAGCAAAAAGTAATCCCAGAATAACTGGATATTGGACATAACCAAATGTGTAGCTGTACCTCCTTCCCGTACAAGGTTCTTTTTTGGATATAAGTAGTTGTTTTAGTGTGGTGTTTGAAATTGTGACTTTCCATAGTAAAACGGGGTACCGATTGGTAGCGATCGGTACTCCATTTTACTATGAAGAGTCGGTAATGTGAGCGGCTACAGATAATAAGTGGAGCTCTTGGATATATTTATGCTTTCATAAAAAAAAAATATGTAAGTTGTGAAAAATGGTTTATATTGATTTGTTTCGTAGTTTCACCTAATATGAGTTTCATATTACGGACAAATATTGCTTCACATTTCATAGGATATTTGTCGTTCTCAATCATTTCGAAACAAGAATGACTTACAGCGTGCATCCATATGGGACAATTATAACTGGAATTACACGAGAAAATATTATGGCAACAGCTGCAGATTCTGACTCAATATTTGTTCTCGTTTTGTCCTAATTTAAAGCAATATACAGGTTTATCTTGATGCTTGTGTAAATAATTTAGTAATTTTAATTATACACCGCAATCCAATAAACTATTTTAATAATAATTATTTTACTGGGCATAAATTCAACAATTTTAGTAGTGATATATTTGTGGCTTGTACGCCAATTCTGACGACTAGTTTGAAATAACATTTCGTGAAGTGATATATTTCAGTGCAAATGTCACAGAAAATTAGCTGCAAAATCTTTAAGAGAGATGTAACCGAAACATATGTCACAGAATGAGTTGTATAGTGTGCAATGTGTATTTAGTCGCAACAATTTTATAATTGAAACGCATTTGCCCACCATCGCATGTATACTTGCAATCATTTTGAGGCAAGTGTGCTCTTAGTTCAAATCATTACAAATAATCACATCATATTTCTCCTTTAGAGGAACAAATTTATTGTAGCCCTAACTAACACGTTTAATTCGCTACTATATTTTGCTTCTGCATATTTTCTTCCGTCATATACACATTTTATATGTATATTCTTCAGGATACCCATTTTTAATTAAAAATATTGGCGTCATTTTCTTCAAATTCCTATAGTGATACTCTTCTCAACATATGTGATGTTTAGGAGCTGTTTTTACTGTAATGATTTTAGAAATGCCAAAATGAGAGCAATTTGAAAATGAAGAAAATTGTCCACATTTTTTAATTTCAGTTTATCTTGTTACAAAAAAGTATTCAGGAATTGACATAAATTGACTTGCAGCAGGATTCCAAAACAACCAAAACAAGTTAAGTGGGATCATACACCCTTCTACCTAATCTAACCAAATATCAATCATATCATAGAACAGTGGTTCCCACATTTTTATATTATTATAAGTAATCTCTACATTTTGATATACATTTTTGTTATGGTTTATAAGTTACAGCAGAAACAATATTTTTTTCTCCATCTTTAAAAGGGTATAATTCCTTTAATATGCGTTATTGACCAAATATTTATAAGAGGTTGTGTTTTCTATTGAGCTTACTGTAAGAGTTTGGCTACATGGAAAACCCTGTAAAAATAAAAAATAAATATTACAAAGTGCGTATGTACTAATATTTACTTTATTAATATATTCTTAGCAAATGAAATTTAAAACATTTAAATAAATTATTTAATATAGAAAAGGTCATGGTAAACAAAATTATTAGATTTATCATGTTTGTCTATATTATACTATAATCTGGTAATATAAATTGAAATCCATAAAATACAACACTTGCATATTTGTATAAAAAATTTTAACCGAAATTTTTTGTGATTATTTTTGCATTAAATTTGGAAAATGATTGAAGACGTCAAAGATATTTGAAACATTGCTACCAAATTAATTTCTATATCAACAAAAACAAACAACGTAATTACTTATATGTCACAAAATCACATTTTTAAAAACATGCCAGTAAATCGTCAAAAAACTTTCATTCTAAATTTACAGTTACATTCTTCCATTATCCTGAAAAAGGATCTGTATTATGGATTGCCTGTAAACACGTTTGTATCTTTGTCATAAGATGATGAAACGAGCAAGTCCGCTCACCCATTCTTCCCAAAACGGTTCTAGACTGGCAGGGCCTAAAGAATGATATAAAATTTTTAAAAAAATTCGTTGGTAGCTTGTTTTTAAATTAAGATTTTGATTATTTATTTTTGTTTTATTTTATTTTTTTTTTCTAATAATTTTTTATATTATTATGTGAGCAGATCTTAAGTTCGCGACGAGCCATAGTTTCCATTTGATTTAAATTTTTTGGTTAAATATAATTACAATATTTATTTTCTCAAAATTTTTCAACCACACTCTTAATACATTTTGTGATAGTTTTTTGAAATCCAAAAATACCCTCTTTCATAAAAAACCAAAATCTACCCATATTACCATAAAAAATTAATAAATTTGACCCCGCATCTTTTGACATAACAGTAATACAAAAATAATATCATAGTATGCACAAAATACTCCACAAATTCATTATCTTTATCTTCCTTATTTATAAACATATTTGAAAATTTCAAAACAGGTCGATATAATTTTTTCGCAGATTTTGAAGCACTTTGGAAAAAATATAGTTTAAAAATTAGAGAAGATACTTAGATAACGTCACTTATTTATCCGATATTTTATTCAGTCCCGTCTTTTTCTGATTTCAAATTACGTAATTATTTCTACTGTTCATAGTTTTAACTATATAACCCGAAACAATCTTATTTTTGTATGAAGCCGTTTTCAGAGCCATTACTATTTTTTACACAGTCCCACAAAAATAGTCGAGCGGTGTCATATCTAGAGTTCTTGGTGGCCATCTTATTTATACAACAAATTCAATAATAACAAAGGCTATGTGTTCAATTGCTCTGCGAACGGTTCATGCGTGCGTGTGTGTGGGTGGGTAGGTAGATGTGGATGTGGGTGTGATTGCGGGCGTGCGTGCGTGCGTGCATACGCCAATCCTGGTTTTGACGTCGTCAATACCTAAATTCCGTGCTCTAATTATCTCTGATACCACCGAGCTAATTAGGATGAATAATGTTGCTATACAGTAATATTATTAAAAACTTGAAATTGCTCATACCATATAGTGTTAACGCTAAGTGACGTGAACAGACGGTGGAAAAAAAACAATTATTTTTTTAATGTTACTAGAAATTTTCTATAAGCATTTTATGTTGGTTCTTTGAGCATACAGAAAATTTTTACAGAAAAATTTCAAAAAAAAAATAAATGATATCTTGAGAATCGATATCAGTTTGTTCGGTACCATGGTTCATAAATCGAATAGCTTCTTGCAAAGATATGGCGTGCCACAGGGTTTGATACTAGGACCGCTCTTCTTTGTAATGTACATTAATGATATTTTTTCAAAGCGTGGATACTAGTGCATCCTCTTGTATGCAGACGACCTAAAATGTACCGATTTATTGATTGTCAAATTCTGCAAAAAACTTGGATACCATCAATTCCTGGTGCATCAACACAACAACTATCTGCCCCTCAATGCTAGCAAAGTCATTTGGCCGGAAGCATAATCTGTATGTGTATTATAATACGGATAATGTTGTTTTACAAAGACATGATATTATTACAGACCTTGGCGTGTATTCTGATCCTAAATTGTCATTCAATACGCAGGTCGAAATGGCAACTACTTCTGCTTTTAAGAGTCTTGGCTTTGTAATCAGGAATTTCAAAGATTTTAAAAATGTCAGCACTCGTCATTTACTCTATGTAACATTTGTTAGATCTCGCCTTGAATATACTTCAGTTGTATGGAACCCAATTTATAATGTTAATATATTACAATTAGAGAATATTCAACGTAAGTTTTTAAAATCTGCAGTGTACACTCTTGAGGCACTTATCCACGTATTGGATTTCCACAAAATATATTGTTAGAAAAATTTAACTTACCAAGTCTTGCCTAACGAAGAATATCTCAATCAATAATTTTTCTATATAAAATTGTTAATAATCGTCTGGATTGTATTAACCTAGAATTTCTGCTCACCATAACAACTTATTATTTCACACATAGGTACCAAGAACTAATATTCTCTTGGCCTCTCCAATACACCAAATATATGTCCAATTATGCTAAAATCGAAGATTGTGTTGATATATTTTTCACCAATGAAAATGTAATTAAAAACTCTGTTTTGCATCTTGATGTTTTGTAATCTACTGTATTCTTTATTTATCTGTATATGTATGTGTATGTATATGTACAAGTGTATATTTATATGTGTATATACAATTCTATATGTTATGTTCGTATATATTATACATTTAATTAAGAAATTTTTTTGTAACACTCAAAATTGTTTATATGTTTATGATTTCAATGTACCTAATCCTGTAATTGGGCTCCTGCCTGTTGGATTTTGTATTTAAATAAATAAATAAATAAAATAAATAAAATTACGCAAACTATAATGCTGTAATTCTAAAATTTTCTATTTCTATTTTCTGTATTAAAACTAATATTAAAAGTCGGTGGTTTTCTCTATAAATTTACATCACCGGATTACCTTATTCCATACTTTTATATTAGACTTATTTTAAAAGTTTTAAGTAAATGAAAGTTAAAATAAATTAAACAAGCCTCACATGTATAGTCCAAATATATACATACTATATACAGACACCCGAAACAAAATATCAAACAATTTTGAGAAAATATATTTTTAGGATAAATGGAACTAAAATATTCTCTACAATAAAGAGTTCATATGTCGGACCAATCCAATTTTCTAAAGTAAACCAGCCTCTTAGAGAAACGCTAGCATATTTCTAAAGCGGAGCTAAACTAATACGAGAAATTGAAAATTTGTGGCAAAGAAGCATAAATATAAAATATTTTATAAGTAAGTAAACAACTTAGTGAACAACTTAACTACAATGGACTAGAATCAAAGAAAACTGCAAATTAGGTTTTCTCATACCTTCATCTTATACTCCCACATACACGTCTCTCATACAATGTTGAAGAAAACTGTAGTGTAGTCTGACTTTGTTACGTTACTAGTACATATTTTCGTATTTTAATATGGTTGTTTTCGTATTTACATGATAACTATTATAGAGATGTAAGCCTTTGTCATGTTTAGTTTATTTAATATGCATCAGCGATATATACAGGACAGCAAAATATTGATATAGAAATTGATATTTGACAAATTGTATTGTAATTAACAGAAGTTGAAATTTTCATAATATACACTATGGCCTAAACGTTTTCGTTTATAAGGATGTCAAAAATTAAAAAAAAATGCTCATAAATGCTTGGAGTTAGAATAATCAAATTTCGCACATGTTAATATCGTATAAGTAGGCGTTTTTACTAGGGCTGGCAATCGAATACGAATAATTCGAATACTCGAATAAGAATTATTCTAATGGAAAATTATTCGAATATTCGAAATATTCGATTACTCGAATATATTCAAATATTCGAATGCTCGAATATATTCGAATATTCGAATACTCTAATACTAGAATACTCGAATATTCGAATATTCGAATATATTCGAGTATTCGAATATATTTGAGTATTCGAATACTCGATTATATTTGATAAATTTGAATATTAAAATACATTATTAAATTATGTACGAATAGGTATGCAGTATGCATCCAACCAAAGTAGGTAGATAGTAGGTATAGGTAGGTACCTATTCTAAAATCCAAATATATAAATAGACCACATTAGTGGCACGTTTCACTCCCAATCAAACTATTCCATCTCTTTCACGCCTCGACCTTATTCTTACTGTACTAAGGCAGGGGTTAAAATTAAATTTAAAATTTTAGAAAACCTGTAAATATTTAACTATTGACTTTTCATGTATTTGTTTTACCTTTACAATCTGCGCCTTTTTTAAAAACATTCTAATTTTAGAGCACTTTTATTTTTTTCGAAAAGGAGAAATAATTATGACACAGAAATATAATAAACTAGCTCTGTTTTCGTTTTATTTAAGCTTCAATACTTAAATGTGAACAATAGCGCCTCAGTCCTAAAATAAAACACTAACTAAATAATTCTGACCCTTAAAGCACATGTACAGGAGACATACTCTATTGTGGGTATGGAAAGCAAATCAAATTGCCTGCTTAGTGGATTACGTCACGACTATTATTGTGGTCTATCCAATCAAATACTCAAATAGAGTATTCACTATCCACTAGTATTCAGTGCTATACCTATTAATAATGAATATTCGAGGATCCGAATTATACGGATACCTATTCGAATAATTCGGATTATTCGAGTATTCGAATAATCGAATTATTCGAATAGGTATTCAAATTATTCGAATATTCGAATACTCGAATTATTCGAATATCCGAATATTTGAATATCCGAATAATTCGAATACCCATTCGAATAATTCGAATAATCCGAATATTCGAATATCCGAATAGTTCGAATATTCGATAATTTTTTCGAACGAATATTCGAATACTAAAATCTGGAAAATTCCCAGCCTTAGTTTTTACGTATAATCATTTATTTTTATTTCCACCAATACCACGCGTAATATCAACATCAATAAAATGTTTCTAGAAAAATATTATATGGCACTGTTTATTATTCAGTTTGATAACTCCTTAAATACTACTCATTAAAACTACATTAGGTCTCTTACATTTTTTTCTGTACGATACTCGTTTTGGATAAAAATTTAAAGAAAAGTTTTACTGCTTAATTTCTGACATCACCGAGATGTGCAAAGAAATTAAAAACGTAGCCAAGAAATATTCATTGTATGCTATGAAGTAAACACTATTTATAAGCTGTCAATTACGAGTTATTACATAAAATTTAAAAATTATTTTTTATTTTTAACTGTTGAGAGTTTTTTAATTCTAAGCATTTTTCATTTCTTATTTGCAAATCCTGTACCTTATAAACAAAGCCATATTAGGGCATAACTGTATATGAAGTTTTAGACATATTTTTCGCCAAAAATCATGCTATAAAATGTGGCCACGTTTTTTTGAATATAGAGATCGAAAAGAATTGTAAGTTATCCAGTACTGCATATTACTATATACTTCAGTTTTTTCGACAGTTTTTTTAGTCTCGCTGATATAGTTTAACCAATGTTGAATCAATATAGTGAAACATTCACAATATTGAGTCGACTTTTTTATAACGTTAGACAAATGTTGATCCAGTTTTGCTCTCCCTACTAGGAATGGGTTCGAAGGCACGTTCTTTAGATCCATACACTTTTAATAGGAGACAGAAGTACTATAAATAGTTGAAAAAAGTTTTGTTGGGCAAGGGTCCTTATTTTTTATCAGCTTGCCGACGTTTCGGTAAATTTTAGGACTACCGTATCTCCATGTATGTTGAGTCCCTGGATATGATTCTGGAGTTGGTTTCAACAAGTTAGCTCTTGGTTGTTCCTAACCTCAAAAAAAATGTGCGATATTGATGATTTTTAAATGTATTTTTAAGGTTAGGGGAACAACCAAAAACTAACTCGTTAAAACCAACCAGAGATTCATATTCAGGGGCTCAAAATACATGAGGGTACGGTAGTTTTGTCTGCCGGACAATTTTTTTTGTCTGACTGTGTAATTAATTGCCCTGAGGATGGTAATAAAATTTACCGAAACATCGACAAGTTGATGAAGTAGTTTTTCTCAAAATAAGGACTCTTACTTAACAAAATTTTTCCAACTATTAATAAGCCGGTCTAAAAACTTTTCTGGTATTATAAATAATTGAATTTAATAAATAGATAATTTATATAAAAAAAAAACATAATAATAAAAACTAACATGGGTCCAGCCTCTGCATGGTTCAAGAAATACACTACTTTTATGATTTGTAATTTGTACTGTGCTAATGAGAATCAATTTTTAAGACCTGAAATATGTAGACCATTTAAAATACAAACAAATTTAGGTTGGCATAATAAAGAGTTTATTCCACAGCACGTTTCTTGTATAAATTTATTTTAAGGCGAGTTTTATAAATACCAAAAGAATTGCCCAATGAAGCGCAAGCTAATTAATTAATACGTTTCTAAAAAAAATAATAAACTAATTATTTGGGTTTTATATAAGTATCCATTCGAACCTAATACAATAATAATAAACTATCTATAATTTCTTATATTTTATACTGGCATTTTTAACTGAATGCGCTAGTCTAAAAGTTTTTAGGTAAACAATAAATTAAACACAACACTTTAAATACGTTTTATTGCAGAAACTGTTAAAACAACTACTTCTCCCAACTAGTATTAGAAGCAGACAAATATTGAGATTATAAGAAATGTTAACTTACCGAAAGAAAATTTACATTCTGAAACAGGCTGTGAAGTATAAATTTCTACGTTTAGTGAATTACAAAAAAAAGTCACTCTATTAAAAAATGTGCACTCTAAATATCTATAAAAATGTTTAATTAATTACGGGGTGTCCCACGACAGAAAATAAAATTATATGTAAATATAGCTATTAAAATGTTGTTTTGTATATCACAATATGAACAGTTGCTATAAGGATAGAAGAAAATTATTTATTAAAATTTTCTACCAACTCAATAAACTGTATTATTGATGATAATTGAAATATATTAGCGATAAGTATACAAAAAATAAACAATGAGAAATTAACTTAATTTACTGATAATAAAATAAAATTACGAAAAACTCAATTGTTTCATTCCACCTAGTTTGTGGAAATTATACATTTTAGAAGTAAAAAATTAACAATCGTTTAGAATTTTGGTGACATGTTCAGAATATAAGTTAAAGTTGAAAACTAAAAAGTTTCCACCACTAAAGAGCGAGCTTCACCCGCTACCTCCTCAAAAAAGAGCATTTTTGCAGTTTCTCGATTTTTTTAGCGAAAGGGTATCCTATACGAAACAAAGTGTAGAGCGAGAAAATGTTGACCATAATATTCTATAAAAAAGTTTTTATCATATTCAATTTTAATTTAAATAAATATTTTTTGATATTTGGAGTCTTTAAGACATGAACATTTTTTAATAGACCGTAACTTTTGTTCGTAATTCTCTAAACGTATGTTTACTTCACCCGTGGACACCCTGTATATTAAATCATAATAGTTATTTAAGGGTATTAAGAGAAGCAGAGTTTATTATATAGATTGACTTTTTTCCGTAAATAATTATATAAAACATTTTACATCTGTGGACACACTGTATATTTGTATATTAATTACAAGTATAGAAACGGAATTTCTAAATTAAATGAGACAATGAAGTATATAGTCCTACAGAAATAAAAAAGGACCATTATTTATTTTCTCATTTCAGTTAGAAAATAAAATTTATTGCTTCAGTGTATATTTATAATTTGCATTAATTTATATAATTATATTCTTGTCTTTCAGATCGCAATGATCGGAAAAAACATGGACAAGATGTGGTATAAAACATTTTGAACTCAACTGTAACGACAGGGTTAGAATTGAAAAATATGCATTTTGAATTAAGTTATGGTAAATAAAAGATATTTCAAATTACGCTTATTCTGTACGATAATCATAGAAGATAAATAAGTTTAAAACCATCTACACTAATAATTGTAATTAGATAAGTGACGATTTATTTTGCCTTAAACAATGGTAAAAAAGCAAAAAAAGACTAAATACAATAATATCATATAGAAATAAAATAAAGTCTTTAATATTCATTTATTTCATATACTACTGAAAACATAATTTACTAAGACAGCAGCTTAAAATAATTTAACGCAATTGACATAATTACTTCAATCATTTAACAATAAAATTATTAATTTGCAACATCAATTTTATATTTTATATTCTCTAAATTATACCGAAAAAGAATATTTCCGTTTATAAAACTATGAATATGATAAGACAACAAAAATGTAATAGAAATTCGACATACGAAATACCTCTAGAACATTTGTTTATAAAATGCAGCAATATATAGATCATTAACATGTTTTGTTATTGTATAATTATTAAGAGAAGTATTTTATCACAAACTACTGAAACACCCAAATTCTTCCGCGGGAATAATTGAAATATTTTAACTTAACATATTAAAGTAGTTTCTCACATAACTCGGTTATTTGTTAGTATAATGAAAATTTATTGGGCGTTGAAGTAGTTTCTGAATGAATTCAGCGAAAATGTTTTTTTATACAGGGATTAACTAATGATACAAGTATTTTGCATTATAAAAGGGAAGGAAAAACGTCACGAAGAAACAGTTTATTTAATGTTGTTTTTTTGTTCCAAAATAGGTTGTGTCAGAGCTGCTTATTTAAAAAATCAATAAAGAATTATTTAGGCCTGTCTTTTTATTAAACATCCCATTTAAGCCCTCTACGTCCATCTATTGACTATCAGCTAAATTAATACATACACAGAATTATGCATTTTTAATTCTAAATACCGCTGTCACACCCAAAGTAATATGGCAACCTCTGTAAGTGTCAATAAGAATTATTTAATAGCCTGATCTTGTCGACCATGAAAAAAGAAACACCAATAGGATATCGGAGAACAGGTAAGATTAGTGACTAGCAACCTCATTAAGAAGTTCCTAAGTAGTTCCATCTTTTTTTAATATCTGTTACCTGACAACTATTCCTTTTCAAGTAAAATAAATTATTGTTTGATAATGCTATTAGTGCATTAGAAATGAATGAAAAATGGAACTTTCTAATAGGGTAAACTGATAGAGCAAAAATAAACAAATTTAATATATATAAAAATTTAGTAAAATAATAAACAAAATGACACAAATACATAAATATATACAAGGTTACTCAAAAACTAGTGTCACAAATTAAAACAGTTAAATCCTTGAAATATTAATGTTGTAAAAACACAATTAGTGATGGGTGACTGAAAAGTTTTTTATAAAAAAATCTCAATCCAGTCTCAATTTTATTGACAATAATTTATTTTGGAATAATACAGATATAATTTAATAATACCCAAAGTAACAAAATAATTTTTAACATTCACAGTTTTGCTGGAGAATATCTCTAGAAATCTGTATTTTTACAACTCTTAAGAAATTTTAAACCATTTAAGATTAATTACAAAAACTACAATATACACAAATTTTATTACCAAATTTTTAGCTTGACTTAAATCAGTCTTCCTCCTTTTAAATTAAAGCATATAAAGATGGGCCTTTGTAGATTACTATATGTTCTGAATTACCAAACCAAATTAAAAATTTTTTCAATTAAAGTCAAAAGTAAAAAATTTTATTGAATGACTAAAAAAGAGAAAGATATTTTGGGAGAATCAGAGCAAGGAAATATTTTTGATTTTATGTGTATTTTGTATATACATTAAAAAAATAGAATAGCTTAATTATGGCAAGAAATAAAATTTGAAATTTCGATTATTACTCCCTGCCAAGATGCCTACAGTTAAAATAAAAAATTACTGTAGTGAGTTACGTATAACAATGAAAGTAATTAATTCTGAAACTTGCACTTCATTTTGTTGGAAAATTCTGAGGATATGTGACATTAGGAAACATTTTTTTTTGTGTTAATTAAGTTTTCTCTTATATTTTTAGGTGTAGAACTACCAGGTCAAAATACGAATAAGTAATGTTTTCTTGTTCTGTATATATCATATACACAGTATAACTAAACGTTTAGACCAAAATTGTATGGTCGGTTTAACGGATGATAATAAGGAATAAGTTTGCAAAAATGTTTCATATAACTAATCCAATTGAAATATCAATAGAGCTTTGACCAGAAGACTTTGATAAACCTATTTATCACTGGAAAAGTTATTTTGATTTACAGTAATGTTAATTAGTAGAAAATAATAATTTATTCGCATCTTAACAGTTTGGATAAATGCAAAAACAGGTCAACAACAAAAGCAATAATTAGTGTGTTGGATATCATTTTAAAAGCAATGGGTAATACTGATTATTATTAATTTTAATTGATTTAAGTAAAGCATTTGACCTTGTAAAACATGATTATCTTCTGAAAAACTAGAATTTTATGGAATAAGAGGCTTGGGACTTGATTTATTAAAATCCTACCTGTAAAATAGAACTCAATATGTTGAACTACCTTTATGTAAATGCTACTCAAAACAACCAATTACTACATGTGCTCCTCAGGTTTCCATACTTGAACTAATATTTTTCTTAGTTATGTAAACAATTTACCTATTAATGTAAGGTCAAATAAAATATCGTTATTTACGGACGAACAACTTATAAACATAAGAAGGAATAATGACGTCTGGAACAAAACAATGCATAGTTTAAATGAAGTTGTTAGATAGTTTGACGAAATCAAATTAAAAATGAATTGTAAAAAAAATATTTTTAAAGATGTAGGTATGACAGTGGTTAATTCATCGGGAAACATACTACAACATCTTTTAGGAAATCCAAAAGACAAAATTGAAACATACGAAAAATCGGGGATTTACGAAATTAGCTGTAAGGACTGTAATCAAAAATGTGTTGGACAGACTAGACAATCAATTCAAACTAGATTCAAAGAGCATATAGCTCATCTCAAATATGGTAGAACAGATAAGTCTAGTGTAGCCCAACTTGCGTTTGAGAACAACCATAAAATAGATATTAGTAATTTAAGATTAATTAGGAATGTAACAAATACTAGACAGCTGGATGCACTTGGAAGCTTGGAAATCATAAAGTGTAGAAATAGTATGAATAGTGACAGAGGGTCTATCCCAAATATCCCGCTTTATTGATTAGTGGGTCGCGGTTTGACGGTTTGGTGAACCGTGACAATAGTTTAGGTATAAATAGGGTAGATTGTTAGCATACGTTTAGTTTTAATCACCTCCAGATGATGCCAACTTGGTTGGCGAAACGCGCGTCGAGTGCAGTATATAATGTTTTGGTGTTTCGTGGAAAACTACGTCAGTGTTATCTTCACATCAAAGGTTCCAACCTACTCCAGGACTGAATAATGATGTTAAGTAATTACTTTAGCTAAATAAAATGTTCGAGCAAACATACGCTTGCATCCTTCTGCCATTTAACTGTGATACTCATTAGAAAATTCCGGGCATATTCCGAATAACAATGAAAGAGATCGACAATTCTGTTGCGAAGATCGTTTTGGTCTACATGGGTATTCTGTCTACTAGAGATTTCAGCTAATCCCAGAAAAAGAAATATAGGGGATTCATATCAGGACAGCGTGGTGGCTAATCTTTTCCCTTTACATTTCTTTGTTGTTGATTTTCCCGGTGTTGAGCCACGCGACCAGTCCAACGGCGGAGATAGTTCTTATTTAAATAATCCCGCGCGGTAATGTTGAAATTTGCTGGGGCACCATCATACATATACTACATATTTTGTCATAATTGGTAGGGAATTTTATCCATCAATACATTCAACTCAAAGTTAAGAAAATGACGATAACTATCACCTGTCAGGCATTCAGGGAGAAAATACGGCCCCATTAAGAAATCTCTAACAATTCTCATTTCATGATAAGCTCATATGGGATTAAAATTCTCATTTCGTTTGAATGAAATAGATTACCTGAGATTTTTGTGAATTTTCGTTAATATTTTATCACAAAGTAATCTGCTAGTTGGAAATCTCTCCTGATAGATACAGGTGTATCTATCATTATCGTCATCAAGACCATAGTAGAAGTGCTTCTCTTTGAAAGTAAATTCAGCCACTGCAATGATTACAGTAATATTTGAGGAGCAGACTTTCTAATCGAGCTTTGTCCATTGTTGGGCACTTTATCGGCTCACTAATGAATTTATTTTAATTTTTTATACTGCATTTTAACTAAAATAATTTATATGAATACGAATTTATACGCATATGAATATATAAATTCATTAGTGAGCCGATAGAGTACCCAACACTGTCTGCGGCTGAGTGTGGGAAAGAATGGACAAAGCTCGAGAATTCCAATAATTCTTTTATTGGAATTCTATTTTCTGCAACAGCAAATTGTTTAGATATCTATGTCATATACGCACTTGATAGCGAATAATATCAAAATTAAATTTTAGACAGGTTTAATATTATAAGGGGCGCCATATATTTTGGTTTTATTGTTTCTTGTGCAAAATTGCTATTCCTATGAAAAAAATACTAGACTAAAAAAATTTTCCTTTTAAATTTCCTGTCATATCGCTGTCAATTTTCAAACTTGTCGATTAGAAAAACCTTCTGGGTTCTCTGATCCATTAGAATAAATTAATTGCGTCTAAATTAAATACAGTTATTGCCTCTAGCGTAGTATGACCGATGTAAGTCAAACCATTTTAAAAACATACCAAAAACTTTTATTTAAATTACTATTTTCCTTAGTCTATGCACCCGTATATAAGTATATAATTTGCAGTTAAAACATTTTTCAAACACTTAAAGGAAATTATTTTAAATGTCTTGAAATATGAAAGATAATAAATATGAATTTTCAATTTACACCAATATCAGCGGGCAGTTTCAAAAAATGAAAATTTTAGTACAGCTAGATTTTATAATAAATGAATTATACAGTTAATTTACTTTAAGGGAGAATGAAATGTTACTCTTTCATTTAACCTACATCTGATATGTACTGGAAGTCTGAGACACCGAATTTAAATTTTTAGTTAAAATTGAAATTTATCCACGCTGCATTTTCAGATGCAATTTACAAAATGACTCGATTTCGTGCATCTAAATGAAATGTAAATGTAGATGAAAATCGTTACCATTCACAGAATTTGTATGTGCAGTTTTCATTATAGACAGAGTAGATTGCAAGCTCTCTATATTTCATCGCCTCTATTGGTGGGAAGTCAAACTATGCAATGCAGTCGATAAATTTCAGTTTCCGCTCTTTGCCATGAGACATGCGCCATATTTTGGTAGGTAATTCGATTTGAATTTGTCAACACGTGGATATCGAATAAGCAATAAATGAGTAATAAGTTAAAATTGAAATACATCAGATGTTGATAATATAAAGAGTCTTGCAGAAAATGTTTACAATTCGTGTGATTTTTAATTAGATTAATCATTAATCATAGAAAATTACTACTATGAATAGTACTCTATTTAAAACATTAATACTTAAAAAAACTTAACCAATTTAAGTTTTTGTGTAGTTATAATTTTCTATTTATCCATCATATTAGATTATATTAAATCTAATAGGCTTAATTTCACTAAATGGCGAAGGCGCTGGTAAAACAAATGGTTTTAAAAAACACCAAATTTCAAATGTTGTAAATCTGCGTTTACATTAAAAAAAAATCTTCTCACAGAATAAAAGGTAATGAAAAAAACTGATTTGTGTTAAAAAAATTTAATACCTATATTCAATAAATAATAACAGAAACACTTTATTTCAAATATACACATATTACATATAAAACAAAATGGATCCAATGGATAAGTATCGACAACTTTTCCAGTAATAAAGCGACACAAAAACTGAACTGTTCCAAGCGTTGATAAAAAATGTTTCGAACACTAAGCCCTAAAGACTCCAAAAAAGTGCTTTTATTTTTCGAGCACTAATCACTCTTAATAGTAAAGTACACTCTGAAGAATTAATTTAAATTTAAACACTAAACATTACGCACTTTCCGAAAATAAATGGAATATAGACAGTAGCGTATCCAGGGAGGGGATTGTGGGGTTGGAGACTCCTCAAATTTAAGAGTTGTGTTTAAGAAAATTGAAATTTTTTATACTTATAAGTAACTTTCAAAAATTAGAAAAACGTTTTCAAATTATAAATCTGGATATATCACTAAGGTTTTTGAAGGGGTGATAAAAAATGAAGAGTCTGACAGTATCATCGTATTTTGATAGTTATTAATCAATATTTAAAGGAAAAATTATTGAAGAAACAATGATGTTGCATTGCAAACTGCTGCCGAAAATGTTATTTTCGTCTCTCTTATTCATATAAGTGATGTTTATATGACAACGCTCTTACATAGATTATTGTTTATAATTAAATGAACACTATTGGTACTAATCTTTACATATTTCTAGTGTTAGCCATTTTTATTTTAAAGAATTAGTATATGGTAGCCGAGTGGTTAAAGCGCTTACAGCTATTTACTCGGTATCGAAGGTCGATGGTTCGAATTCATCCTGGAGCAAGCTAGAAATTTTATTTATATTTTGTTTCGAATAAAGACGGGAAAGGGAATTATCGATGCCCTGGATGTGGCCGGTCCACGATAAACTGTAGGACGTCGTCTTTTTTTACTCAACATAAAATTTTAGGATTTTCTGGTGGTACTTCGGTGGAAACAGTCTATCATTTGCTTATCTTTCAAGTTATACTTTTGAAATGTGGAAGACTCCAATTACATAACATTATTCACATTTTGACTCTTTTTTTTCATCTCAGATCACTTCCGATTTAACAGGAAGTTGTCAAAACTTTGTTATTTCAAATAGAACACTATGTATTTTTACCGGATTCTGCTTAAAATTATCTTTCCAATGATACATCCTATGTCGATATTTTATTTTAAAATAATCAAAACAGGCAATAATCGCAACAATTAAGATGCTGCAATTTTTTTTATTCTCACCATGTAGGCAATGGCATCTAAAAAACGACTGAAAATCTTTCTACTGGCAACATTAGCTGGAACTATAAAGATAATGGTGCCAAAATATCGCAATTTAATTTTTATGCATAATTTCTTGAGAAAAATCGTAGTAGTCTCATTTTTTTTAAATAGCAGCCACCGAATTTTATAATTACCAATGAAACTTACATTAATTCCCTTTTAAATGCTCCCATTCATTTAATGGTTTTCATAAAATTAGTCGTCTAACAATTCGTTATTTAAAATTGTTTATGGAACTAAATTCCATTTTCTAACTTAAAAGATAAGCAAATGGCAGACTCTTTCTACATTCCATTGGTACCCTGTCTAAGTAACCATTTCAACAGTTCCTTGGAAATTCTTTTGGAATATACTTACTGAGCTAATTAGTTCGATGTTTTATACTTAGTAACAAAAGTGTATTTTTTCAAAAAAATTACTCTTTGCATTTTGTCATTCGCACAATAACATTGTGCAATTTTCCATTCGGCAATAACGAATTTTCAAAAATGTCAAACCTATTTCTTATTTTTGATTTAAGAACTATACGCCCAATCAAGTCCATTTTAAGTTGTCAGTAAGTGCAAAACACGTTGACGTTTAATAACAAATTTTCATCATTTTAGTATAAAGGATGTTCTGTATTTAATTAAACGATATGCACACGTATACCGTATTCGCATGAAAAACTAAATTTTCATGTTTTGACATGGAAAAGTTAAAGACTAAGAATTTTGAGTGACCACGATCATTTTGAGTCCTCGCGAGCACTATTCAGGGTTATTAAACACTTACGGCCGTATGCATAGTCGTTTTCCGGCGACACGCCAGTCGCCACTCAGCAATGAATGAGTCTTATGTATTTCATATATAGAGCTCATTCACTGCTGAGTAGCGGCTGACGATTCGCCGAAAAAATGCCGGAGAATGACTATACATACGGCCGTAAGTCTTTTCGTGAAGTGCTCGAAGCACTAAGCAAGGTTTTAAAAGGTTCTCGTCAACACAGTTCTCCAAAATAAAAAAGTGCCTAGAGTACTTAGACGAGCACTAAACATACTGCTTCGGAACAGCTCTGCACAATAATATCAAAAATACAAGTGTATGAAATACACACAAGAACGACAATTAATGAAATAGTGCAATATATAATATTAAAATTACAATATATAAAAATTCAGCGCTACATTTATAAATACAGGGTGTGCCAAAACTGCACAGAGCAAATTCAGAGGCATTTACCTTACGTCAAAATAAGAAATAATGTTTTTATAAAGACGGATCCGACAACGTTTCGTTTCCAAGATATAGGGCGATGAAGAACTATTACTGAATAAACATTCTTCTCTTTTAACAAAAATAGTTTTTTTTAATTTTCACGACATTTGACATAACTGGTTTGATAATATATTGTGCGGCTTCGTGGTTGAGTGGTAAGAACACTTGCTTCTCACCCAGAGTATTGGGTTCAATGCCCGGTTGAGGAGCTAGGATTTTTTCTAAGCCAGAAAACAACCCTAGCATACTCTAAAACTGGGTGCGTGTCCATTGTTTCTAAATGTATAGCCGCGGCAAAGAATTTGCCACACGCCTCGATTACATATTCGCACACCGGAATAAAAGAGTGTGTTTACCTTAAAGAATTATATTATTTAATTGGTAATAACAATTAAATTCTATAAATGTAATTAATTACACAGGAATTGCAATTACTTACGTTAATGCTTGGAAAAACATTCACATTGTTAGAAATACTAGAAATATTTACATCTGGACCAATGTTTATGGCACTTTCGTTGTCGTCATTATTTTCTTGGAGACACTTATTTTTTTGTTAACACTACCATCTATATATGTTTCTGCTGTTGTTAACGAATGCCACCCACCGTATCTTTCAAACTGATAAGATTCACTCTAGCGCCAATCAAAAGAGTCGCTGACGTTCGGCGAAAGCATTACCCAGTAAAACTTTCAGGTTTACGAAGTTTTAAATATTCTGCAATTTTTTTTAACATCTTTTCAAACATGTTTATCCCTACCACTTAACTGTACACTTACCATGTTTGTATTGAATAAGGAATATTTATAATTGAACATATCGACGACAAAAATCTAACCAATTATCTCTTTTTATAACCAAAAACGTTCTAGATTTATGAGTTTTAGAATCTGGAATGATTATGAGTAAAAATTCTCCATTGTCCTGAATATCATCTACGGTAATATTCATCAACTTTTCTCTTCTGAGGGCTTCAGCCACTCCAATAATTAACAGTATCTAAAATAATATCTTATTACAAGAGATTGGAAAAACTGAAATTTATTTTACCTTTAGAAGTAAAACTGTGTCAACAGCGTTAAGTAAAAAAAGCATTAATTTGTTATCAGATTTCTTTGCCTTGTATCCTACAGATTCTCTTTCTGAAAAGGCAATTAGTTTCGGAAACTTTGAAATATCTATAATTTCTTCTAATGACAGTGCTTTTGAGCATTGAGTAAATTGACCACATCGTGGAAGATGTCAACGTTTTAGCCTTTTCGGCGAAATAGGTAAGTAGGACCACTTCCGTATAAACATTCACCGTCTTTTGATAGCATCGGTTTACGAAACGAAGTTTTTCTTCTTATAGCGTTCTTTCGATTTACGTGGAAAGAGGTCGGAAGTCACACTTTCAGCAGCTGCAACAATTTCTGCAGGAATATCTTCGTCTGAATTCATCATTTCCTCAAAAGCAGCAGATACAAGACAGAACGCGTCAGTTTAGTAAATCAATTTGCTTTGTTTGTTAGTCATGACAACCGTTTGAGCAGTACTTGATCTTTATTATTTTAAATAAAATCTGACAGGCGGCAAATTTAAAATTTTTTAAAGACTTTAAGGGAAAAAACTTCACAACCGTAGAAAAAATAGTATGTAACACACATGTGGCAAGCTTCATTGCAAAACTCGTATAATAGACTTTCAGACATCGTTTTACAATGAAGTTCTTGCCACACTTGTATTACAATGTACTATTTTGAAATCATTAAACTGTAGTTTCAAAAGTTTATTGAAATTTGGTATTAGTTTTAATACAAGGACACCTTGCTGAATATGAATATAACTGTAGTCAAAGAAAATGTTCAAAATTTTAAAAATTCTTTAATGCATCGATAACTTAATCTGCTTAACCCCGTTCGCAGTCATTTATAATTCTTCATTAATGAGTTACGATTAATTCTTGGAATGGGTGATTGTTAGACAATTGATTATAGATATCTCAATACTAAAAAGGCTATGGGATGTAAATCTGGCGAGCAGGCTAACCAGGGGTGTGGTTCACCTCTGCCAATCCATCTTTGCACACGTTTTTCAGATGAGTTCTTAGAATCCTGCCAGTGTGGAAGAGCGCCATTGTGCATGAATCAATGATTTATTATCATATCGGTACATTCTCAAATAATTCAGGTAAATTTTTTTGCAAGAACATAAGGTATTAGAGTTTCCGGGATTCTGAAATCGGGACCATCCCAGGATATTACAAAAATATCTGGTCCCGGGTCCACTGAAAAAGTTCTGGGTCCTTTAAATATCCCGAAATTGATTGTAAGACCACCTATGTTATCTTTTGGGTCCTAATATGTTCAACACCTAACTTAGTGATGGCTAATCTTTGCCTATTCAAACCAAGACATGGGCAAAGGCGGCAATTGCAGTATCTCAGAATTTGTGCAACGTGAAAGAATTAGGGGATCAATAAATTAAAGTATTATTTATATATTTAACCTAAAACACTATTTTGGTTTTAATTACATTACAGAGTAATTAGACAAGAAAAAAAATTACATTCAAAAGCTGCAGTGGAGCACTATTTCAAAGGTAGTTCTGAAGCGGCTAAACACCGCCCAGGACGAGCTTGAAATCGACGACGATTATAATCATTCAATTGCGGAACCTTCAGAACTAGTACCGGGACTGAAATAGTTGGTCCCAAAGTCCCAAAAACATGGTCTCGGAATTTGGAAACCCTAGATGTGATTCTCTATTCAACATTCGTGGCAGAAAAAATGGTCCTAATAAATTATTAATTATTTCTCGAGTTGATAAAATTCCAAAACAAGAATTTTTAGTGTACATGAATGAGGTATTTTAAATTAGGAAAATAAACGACCCCTGGAAAACTTTGATATTCATATGGTTTTCTATGGATAAGTAAAACATATTTTTTAACACTTAAAATATAATTTTTACTGTCGTCTCCAACTGGCTTCAGAAACACAATGCATTTTAGGCATGTACTGCAAGATTACTTTTATATTAATTTCTTTTCAGAATTTTCCGAAAATACCAAAAAAAAATTTTCAAATAGAAATACCCCTATGTACCTTTATTTCTTCACCCCCGTAATAGATATGGAATAAATGGTATATAATCTCTAATCAATTATGCGAAATTTTTTGACATAGGAAATATGCTCCTGAATTTGTGCCGTGCATTTTTGAAATAATATATATAAATAAGCCTCTGCACCAAAAGGATTAGTTGGACAATTCCACTCCTGTCAAGTATTACACACTCTAGGGTCATATTTATCTTCACCATGGCAACCCTGCTGTTGTTCTTTGTAAGAAATTAATTTTTATATCCTCTCTCCTCATAGTGAGGAAGGTATGTATTCGCCAAAAAAAATTTTGAAAGTTTTTATTGCATTTCTGGACGGATCTCGACGAATTATGACGATACACAAAATTTCAGACAGAAAAACTATTTTGTCTGTGTAGTGTGTGTGTGTATGTAGGTGCGTGTGCGTGTGTGGGGGTGCAGGTGTGTGCGTGCGTGCGTGGGTGAGTTGGTGGGTGCGTGCGTGAGTGGGTGCGTGCGTGCGTGCGTGTCTTTGTGGTTTGCGATAGCAGCTACAGTTTTGAGATAAAGCTTTGAAATTTGGTACACACATTCTAGAGGTCAAGGAAGAGATTTAGTTCGTTTATGAGCACAATCGATTCCCTGGAACGGGGTCTACCGGGCCCCAACATTTCTATTTCTAATTTTACAAAAAAAATTTATTCGTAATGAAAGATTATAAATCAGATCTGGTATACAAACCCGTTGTAATATTGTATTCAAATGTTTAAATAAAGCTATAAATTAAAATTTTGTAATTATTTTGGCAAACTATAAAATTTGAATTTTAATTGACACTTCTTAAAATTTGAATGTCTAAAAAAATATTAGTGACATTCCACCATTGTGGCTTTTCTTAAACGTCAAAAATTATTTTTATTACAAACTCCACCACACGTCGAGTTTTACTACGGTGAGGAAGTTCTGATCCCCAAGTAATTGGTAGCGGTTTTTTTGGCTAATGTCACATTGATCTGTCAGTGTATCGTTTTTATTATTAACGGTGTGTAAGTGAAATTAAGAGTTTATATCACGTCACTATTTGGATGCAGCGCAAGTAAAAATACAAAAAAATTCTATAAATGCAAAATGCAGTGAAAACTAAATGGTCAAGCATTTCAAATCATTTTGCAATGAACGAAATTATAATTTGATCTAAACTACTACAACTTAAGAATTAACAAGTATTCTAATTGATTATGCATATAATATGAGAAGAATTGATGAATTATAGTGTTCTTTAAAAATTATATGAAATTTGACAGTGAAAAATCAAGAAACGTATTTCGAAACATTCAATATAATTTTTAATGTATTCCCCAATGTACGTTTTAAAGAAGCTTGTAACGCAAGAGATATGAAACGAAAATTACTACAAGCAAATTTAAAAAAAAAAAAGATTCGAATCGTCTTACACACAAGGAAATTCAAAGAATGGCTCAAGTGTGGGATGAAAATACTCTTCTTTGGTTGCAAAAAAATATATATCATATTATAGTACATGAATTAGTTTGGCATGGAGAGGAGCTGAATATCGCCATACAACAATCAAAGGGACAAACAATACATCAAGATTGTATTTGTAATAATAGTTGTATGATTAATAAATAAATGTGTTGCTAATTGTTAATTTATTATCTGTATTATTACAATACTAGAGGAATTGTCATGCCAAATACCACTCGAGGTTTCTATTTTGAATGGGACACATTTTTATCTACACTTAAACTTTGTTATCATTTTGATAACACAATTCAAGCAAACTGCGAAAACACTTGACCTATGGTCTCGTGTATTTGTACGACAATGCAATTATGCTATAAAATCGTAACCTCTTGTAGTATTACTTATGAAAATACATTTTTGCCTATTCAAAAAATATCTGAAACATATTAACCTAAAAATGAAACTTAAATGTCAAATATATTAGATAATCAAAAGTTGACGTTTTGGAACACTCCGATTCCGTTAAAAAAAATTCTTCGATAATAGATTGACTTTTGTAGCAATGCCAATCATGACAGTTTTCTGTTTATATATTTCCATAGACACATGTGACATTATGTTATACTGATACTTTTTTTACCAGTTCGTTCTATTGAATGATTAGATTAGGCACATTTATCAATAAAATAATAGCGGATTCTTTAAGTTTCCTTCTTGTATTATTACCGGGGTAAGGATATTGCGCCAGAGTCCAGGACCGGTACCTACTACTGCCTCATATGGTTGACAGAAGTATATATGTAAATAAATAAATGCAAAAGTATAAAATGAATAATGAAACACATACAATGTATTATACAGAATGACTGATATCCACCATCACATTAGCATACATGATTCCATCCCAACTAATATTCGTTCTGCATTCTTGGGCTGCTAAATTTGAGAAATTTGGTCTGTACATACTGTTACGCCACTGGAATGTGTAGACTGGTTAGATGAGACTGGAATTGTATGCCAACGGCCGGGAATATTCTGGAATGCTCTAGACCATGTGAATTGATGTATAAATAAGACGCACGGTGGGCCTAGACTCAATCATAAATTGAACGTGAACAAGTAAAGAAGAAATAAGAAAGAGACTTATAAGTGTTCAACTGTGATTATAGTTAATACAGTAATTAATCAATTGTTGTTAATTAGTAAATAAAGTAGTGAGTAGTTACCTGGACCTTCAATCAACGAATCTACGAGTAGACGTGTTTGTGTGGATAGCAAACACGTGAAAATACGTATGTACAAGGAAAATGGACGTTCCATGTCTACTAAGGATAATGGTGCAAATTTTAAATAGTTCACATGGGATGACAAACTGCGCAGATAATTTTCACGAATTTTACGCACATTGTTTTGTATCTCAGGTTCCTGTGTAACACATATTTTAGTTTATTATTTACAACCCGACTTTTGCTGTCTGATAGAGACAAGGCCTTTTAAACACAAAATTCTTAGTATAACATTAACAACCTTATCATCGAAATTCAGTTGATTCATCCACTGTCAGTCAAAAAAAATTATTTCGGCACGTCCTCTATAATCATTTATATACAGTCTGTTTGATTATAAAGGCCCCAGCTTATAACTCCTTTATTTTTATTCAGACACCTAATAAAGTATATATATTCTGAAATCGGACGTCATTGCCTACATGACCTGATACAAAAATATGTTGAACCATATTTTTAGTAATAGTGATGCCGTCATCGGCAATTTTTTTAAATGGCACGGTACATATTTTTTTATAAAATACGATAGACATTTTTTCTCTTCCCAACAATATCAAACTTTATTATTTTTCATGGGACAATTTTTGAGAAATTACAAAAAAACTATTAAATTGACTTAAAAATTATAGGGTGCTAATGTCACCCCTAGTAGGCCCTGAAATAAAACAAAACGGTGTCGTGCTATGATATGTCAATTATGTCATTGCAGTTAATTTCATAAAACTCAGATATACTAGTACTCATCTATTAATTTTTGTTTCTATCGAGATTTGCTATTTGGAATTTTTGTCAACTTCTTAAGTCAAATACTACACTTGCATAGAGTACACAGAATATCTCTTCTGTTCTAAAAAAATATGACATTCTATTTGCGTTGTCTTTATGCATTTCTAGAAAAAATAATTAAATAAGTATTGGGTATTACATAAGCATCCTTTTACACATGATAACAATTATAAAGACCTATAGATTTTTATATTTTATACTGTCATTTTATATAAGTGCGCTAATATAAAAGTTTTAGGTAGATAATAAATCAAACACTTCCAATACATATTTGGTTTGAAAGGATGCTTATATAATACGCAATAATTATTTTATCGATCTTCTAGAAATCTCTGTTGTTGTAATTGCAGTTTTTAATTATTTTTTGTAGTTTATGTATAGCTTTAATGCGACGCCATTGCTAAGAACATTTTATGCGACAAAGGCCATCACGCATGCACCTGTATACTTTCAGATTACTAATCTACTACTAGAGACACAAACATCATCAGCGGACAAACTGCTAAGCTTCATATAATTGTATACGGGAAAGTCCTTCATTCCCGTACAGTAGGGCAACTCTCAGACTCTTGGTTTTACTGATTGCATGTGTTATAGGTATATAAATAAACACACCAGATGAATTTTTATGTGGCTTGTTTATTAATATCTATATTTGTTTTATAAGTACCGGCTCTGAAAAATGAAATACAAATCTGGACTCTGATTATCACTTTCTTTTTCCAAAATTTTTGCAAAATTCAACTTAATAAAGAGATTGCTATTCCACGCGCGCGCACATACTTTTAAATTTTCAAACTCTCCCTTCCTAGTCTTGTGTTCGGCGAGCCACACATTGAAATGTCTAGATGATTCACCGACATATTTCCAATGTCCAAAAAATTGGCCTAATCTATTGCTACATGTCCACCTTGACCCTTTCCTGAGTAGATAATTTCCTTTAAAAAAAGCAATCTGTAAGTCGTAAGCAACTAGCATGAACCCAAGTTTTTTAATCATTAGTCATATCACTTTTCATAATATACTGTGGCGCCTACAGATCCTTGTATCTTCCTCATTTTTTTTCTCAGATCAACTTCAAATTTTTTGGCAGTTTTGCAATCAACAAAACTGATTATTTTTTTGCCTACAAAAAATTTACATCGTGCGTCGATTATGAGCTCACTGAGAAGGGTTAAAACATGGACATTTTCAAAAAATAGTAGGCTTTGTTTAATCGAAAAATGCCATTAAGAAGAAAAAGTTCAAAATTGCAAACGTAGCCTATATACAAATTTTTGGGAAAAAATATTAGTTTTTAGTATTTAATTTATTCAAGTAGTTAAAATATCAATTAGTCATTTTTATAAATACACTAATATTACCAGTGCCAAGAAATTAACAAAATTTAACAGAAACAAATTAAGTATCTACCACTAATCCACCATCCAACATAATACATCTATTGAGCCGTTTATTCAGATGTTTAATAACTTTACTTAGTTCTTGGGGAATAATTTTTTGGCATACTTGCTGAATACTGGCACACAGATCATCTCTATCATCATGAGGATTTTTTGTACAGTTTTTTGTTTCAGAGATCCTCATAAATAAAAATCCAGTGGTGTCGGGTCTGGAGATCGGGCCGGCCAGTGTATTAATGCGCTGCTGCGTCCTATCTAGTGCAGAGGGAAGTGTTTTTTAACCAAGTGCGTACTACCTTGGAATTATGAATGGGTGACCCATCCAATTGTAGATATAAATTCCCCAGTACGAGAAAGTCTTGCAACTCCGTGTTTGGAAAATTTATAAACCTTTTGGAATTCATATTATTTTAAAAAAAGGTGCAATAATCGTTTCGTTGAATAATCCGCACCAAACATTAAATTTCTGAAAGTATTTTCTCTTTCAGTTGATTACGAAATTAGAATTATCTTATACCCACCATCTGCATTTCTGTGACGAAACAATACCATTCGTAGTAAATGTTGCTTCGTCAGTGAAAATTATTTTCTTAAGGAAATTTACATCATTTAAATAATTTCCCTGTTTCCATAAACAAAACTCCAATCTTCTTACACTAGCTCTTTGTTCAAATGTATGCAGAAACTTAGGCCTATATGCTTTTAATTTGTTACGTTTGAGACATCTCCATACTTTACGTTTGGAAATATTTAATTGTAAACCTATTTTTCAAACAGTTATGCACTTAGGGATTAGCACGAAATGTATTCACTAGCGTTTCATCAGTCACTGGATCAATCTGGTTATTATTTAAATGAATTGGTCATGACTTAAAAGCACTTCCAGTATTATTAAAAATGCTATTAATATTTGCAACAGTTTTAAAACAAATATTTCTACCTAGATATTATCTCGCTGGCTACTTTTATGTATGATAAAGTTTAGCCACCAACTAAGTCAATGCTAAATTCATTTTAAATTAAAAATTTGTGAAAGTACAGAAAAAGGTAAATATTATACACAGTATTTTGACGTTGTCAAGTAAACTAATAATTAACAAATTTTGTATTTTATAGCACCGAAATTATTTGATTTTATCTACATTGGCAGTTATTTAATCAGAAATTAGTTATAATAAATTTAAAAAAACTTAACTAACGGAAGCTAATGAAACTGTTTCTGTAAAATTTTGTTAATTTTAAGCATGCCAAAAAATTATTCCTCAAGAACTGAGAAAAGTTATTAAACATATGAATAAGCGGCTCCATAAATATATTATGTTGGATGATGGTTTAGTGGAAGATAACTACGTTGTTTATGTTAAATTTTGTTTATTTCTTGATACTAGTAATATTAGTGTATGTAAAAAAATGACTAATTGATTTTAACTACTTGAATAAATCAAATACCAAAAATAAATATTTTTATCCAAAAATTTCTATATTGGCTGTTCTTAATGAAATTTTTTGATTAAACAAAGCCTACTGTGTTTTTTAAATTTTCATATTTTTTAAACGTTCTCAGTAGGCCATGATCGACGAGGTAAATTTTTCGTATGCAAAGAAAAATTCAATTTTGTTGATTTGATAACTAACAAAAATTTAAAATTCACTGAAAAAAATGAGGAAGATACTAGGGTGTGTAGGCAAGATGTGAGACACATTGTAAATCCTGAATACTTGCATGTAAAAGCTACTTTCGTTAGTTAACAAATGTTTCTGTGGATACATCAGTTTTTAATGAATGTATCAAAATTAGTCTTTATTGGAGTTAATTTATCCATACATAGTTTCTCCCATCTAGTCTGAAGTCTTTAAAGCACACAATTTACGTAAATTTTGTCATTCTTATATGGTGAGGAAATTAACCTACGATTTACTTTTACACAATACCAAAACATCTCCACCAATTTACTAGAGGACTGTGTTATGTTACATAAGTAAGCCTGGCCAAGCGATGGTAGATTCAGGGTCGGACGCAATACCAATGCCATCGCGCGCTTGTTTACGATGACGATGACACGACACACTTTAGTTGTTATCTGTCGGTCGATGCATAGAGTACTAATAAATAATAAATAATGTTGAGCGTAAAGAGTAGAAATCGACCGTACGCTGATAAAGTGAATAAATTTATCGATGAATTTCCGGATTTATTCTATGATGGATGTAAAATAATTTGTAAAGTTTGTGATCAAGACTTAATGTGCTGGAATAAATACGTCTGCAAAATTCATGTTAATAGTAACCGGCATAAAAATAAAAAAAATGGCGTGTCTTCTTTGGAACCTCAGTTTATGTTTGATTTACTGTTAATGAAGATTGCCTGTGATGTTCCCATGCGCATATTGGATAAACCAGCATTTCGGGAGATCTGGAATAAATACAATCCCCAGGTGAATTTACCAAGTCGTTCATCGTTACGTAGATATGTACAAAGTGTTCGTAAAGACATTATAAATAGGATTAAATGTGCATTAAAAAATACACGGCTGGGGTTATGTGTTGACGAGACGACAGATTGTAACAAAAAATCTATTTTAAATGTTATAGTACGTGTACTCGACCCTGTTAAACCAACATTTCCACTTTTACAATCTAGCCAAAGACTAACTGCGTGTATTGGCGAAACAATTACGCGGGTGGTGTTGGAGACTTTCGAAAAATTTGAACTGTCAACAAGTCAAGTGTTGATGTTTGTGACCGACGGTGCTGCGACAATGCGTTTGGTGGGCCGTTTTCTTCAAAGAGACGATCGTAGGTTTTTACATGTTACGTGTAAAGTGCATGCGTTCCATCTTGTAGCAGAAACGATTCGAAAATATTCCAGAGGTAGATGTATTAATAGCAAATATAAAAAAAGTATTTCTCAAATCTCCTAAACGGCTTCGAGCATTTCACACACTGTGTCCCCGTATTCCGGAACCACCAGGGCCGATTCTTACACGTTGGGGAACGTGGTTGAAGGCAGCATGCTAAATATTTTCAACAAATAAAAGCTGTGATACTACAGTCAATCCTAACGAAGCTGCAGCTATTAAGGAAAGCCAGATGAGCTTTCAAGATGTTTCCCTTGAAACAGATTTAAAAACTATTTATAACAATTATAGAGGACTACACGACGCAATAGAAAAATTGCAAAATACTTCGTTGTCATTAGTGAAATCGCTGCAAATAGTGGACGACGTAAATACATAGCTACAGACTATAAATGACGAAAAAATAAGCCCGTTATTGAAAAAATTCGAGAGTGTATTACGGAAAAATCCTGATTTTACCAAATTAAGACAAATTTATGATGGTGCATCTACAGCTGCGTTAAGTGAATTCACAGAGTATTTTACTTATGCCTGTATTACTTCCGTAGATGTCGAACGGTCTTTTTCAAAATACGAACATATTTTTTTAAATAGTACAAAAACATACATCACAATATATAAAATATTTTTGTTTTTATTATTGTACTTATTCAAGTATTATGATATGATGCATACCCAGTACGTCTCTGTAGGATTTCTGATCTTGGCCAGGCTTATACATAAGCAAAACAATTTTTGTACATGGTGTTCATTCATTCATCATAAAATGTTACCTTTTTGTAGTTAGTAAATTTTACATCTGAATTATTGAATTCATGAATAGAGAATGGTCATATTTTCTAGTGTACTTTACAGCTAACCATTAGGTTTCTAATAATTTAGACCGACACTTTCGCATAGACCGAAAATATCCCAGTTTTTGGGTTATAGTGAAAGTCATTTTTAGGCGATTATTTTTAAATGCCTTGAAATAATATATATTTCCATCGTTCTCAAATTGTTAAGAAAATAAGAATGTTTCAATAAAATGTTAACACTTTTTATTTCGCGAACAGTGCATGGTAGGGCACACGTTCAAGTATCGTTTATTGCTTACTGTATAACGAATTTGTGCCATGTGATTCTGTTACACTTTGTATATACTTTTTTCGAAAATTACTAGATATTTTAGATAATGCTAATAAAACATATACACCTACGAAACTATTCAATTTATTTTTCTAAAAGCAACATTTATTTCTTGTTTTTTGTTGAATTCAATATCGTGAACCTAATTCAGCAAATTTTATGCCACTGCAGCACGATCTGCACAAAGTAATCAAAAATTTTATATTATACAATTTCATTTCACATGGCAGTAAGAAAAGTTGAATTCTTACATATGTGGAATTCTTCTTGTTCTCGTGGTGAACTTTAATCAGTTTCATTCAAACAAAACCCACAAGAGTTTATACTAGTTTCAACTTTAGCTAAAGAAGTAAAAACAAAATTGTTACTCGCCAAATATTCCCTTAGAGCGCTGGAAATCATACATCAAAATTTTATTGTATTAATTAAATGACATTATTCAAATAAAATATTTATTATGTGTATACAATTAATGATTTCTCATCAAGCTACATGACCATAAAATGTTGTACGTACACAGTGTATCCGTAGAGTATGTATAAATCGGGTAAAATTATTACAAAATGAGCAACATATCTGATGCTGTTAAAAACATACCATTTTCGGACGAATCGATATTCTGTTTAAATGGCATCGTCAAAAGACAAAATTTTAGGTATAGTAGGAGAAATCGCTTTAGTGACTGGACGTACAGTATCAGACGCTACAGAACGTGGAGCTGAATTTTTCTGTAGTGCACGCTCGTTTACTTTTTCAGTGTAGGTTTACGTGCTCAGATTAGCTAGCAACAATTTAATAATTGTAGAAGAACGTATTAACTTGATATAGAAGTATTGAATTTGACTACACATACAGTAGTTGCAGTATTCAAGTTCGTTTAATATAAATTGTTACTACACAGCAAGATCCACGAGGAAATACGAACATTTTCTTGCCAGGAAAGAACAGTTATGGAATATTAGTATAGAATAAAGAAATTATTTAAAAAGTAACAAGAAACCTTTAAAAAATAAAATAAAAACGAAAAATATACTCTCAAAATAGTAACTGAAATGAATATTTTTCTCAATAAATAAACTAAACAAAAGTTTTTGTCAAAATGAAAAAAAAGTAATATTAATAAATAATAACATTCTGAAAAAGAATATTTCTCAAGCACTGAACTAGGACTAACACAAAAATGGAAATAAATAATGAAGTTAATATAAAAAAATTCACTTCTTCACTTCACATCATTTCACTTTACCTCACCTCACATCGCTTTTTCCTCTGAATCCTCGCCCTTCTCATCCTCTTCTTCATTTTCAGATAAACTACTATCCTCGTTCAAATTTTAAAAAAATTATTTCCACCATTTATATGATATTCAGAATTTTTTAAATAATCATCCTCAATTATAATTACTTTCCTAATTCTCCTTTCCCAGTGTTAATTGTTAATTTTCGAATTTCGGATATGTATTTCCTTTTCTGCATTTTTTTTTCAATTTACACCAAATTAATTCAATCGGTTTGAAAATACAGAAATATGGCAGTAATCTCAACACTTTGTGACTATATCTCTCCGCTACAATGTCTATAATATACTTCTTCTCATAATTTTTCATTTGCAGGACTTCCAAGAGTTGAACTTAATTATAATTGTCCTCATAATAGAGATCATTTTCCATTAAAAAAAAATAGTAACTCCAGCTTAGTAGAACTCCTGTTAGGAATTTTATACAGTTGTCTCGAATGGTACTTTGCATTGTCAAGAACAATATTGCTATTCGGGGTTAATTTTGGAATTAGGGTATTTTCAGACCATTCCTCAAATATTTCTCCCTCCATGTTCTTGTGGTAATCCACGTTACAGTCTTCCATGTTTTTTTCCGCACAGTTTCTATGCATTAGCAACCCATCCATCAACTGATTCACAATGTAATATAATCAACTGAGTCGCTTTATTAGGGGTCAATGAGATTGGTTGACATTTCCTAGATCCATCAGTCCATCCTTTTTTACGGTGTCATTAGTATCATACCACATTTCATCTAGATAATAAATTGGTCTATTTTCCCTTCTGAGTTCTTTTATCTCTTCTAGATATAAATTTTGCCAATCTACTATTCGTCTGCTTTCCATAATCGCCATGCGTTTATTAATAATTTAATATTTAAATCCAATTTTTTCCCAGCCAAGTTCCTAAAGTTCGTTTGGTACATTTTAGATGATAATCCATTTCTTTTAGTTTTCTGTCTACCACGTTACTAGTTATTGTTTCATTTCTCTGATACGCATCGTAAACTAAAGTCCTTAAAAATTTTGCTAACGATGAGTCCAAAGTTTTCGATTGACCTGCGTCGGATCGTTGTTTTCTTGGGGAGGGCACCTTCTTTCGCCAGTTTGTGTATTGTGAGACGGGGAAGGTTAGTCTGAAATATTGTTTCACCTAGTACATTTAAATTATAAAAATTAAGGTCATTTGCTCGTCGCTTAAAAAGATTATTGTAAACATTAAAACAGAGTTTCGCTTGCTCATTCAAACGTAGCCGACTTTTTCTTACTGAAAACACTGATAAACTTTGATTTTCTTTATCACTGTAATCACTATTACTTTCAATTTCACAAACACAATAAGATGTAGACGTAGAGGCCTCCCACGGTCGATATATTTTTACATTAAATACGATAACTTTCTTAAATTATTTTCAAAATACACCAGTAAATAAACAGATATAAAATAATTATTACTTATAATATTACACATTCCATATATTACACAACTCACTGCAACACGATAAACTTCTTAAATTAATTTCAAAAACACACCAGCAAATAAACAGATATAATATAATTATTACTTATAATATTACACTTTATCAAACAACGCACTTAAACAAATCGGTAACAAAACTAAGTGCGGACCTGAAGTATCACAGAATATAAGTGAAACTTCGCCTCGGTCGCGTGCCAACAAAAACAACAATCATCTTTCTCGCTTTAATGTAAGCGGTGTAAAAGACAGAAGATGTCATGTGTTAGACATTTCCCGCCCTCACGTCGCATCTTACCCCGCACGTCTTGTTCTAAAAGCGATTTTTCTTACTATACTGGTCACAACAGAATCCATAGTGGATGATGCAAGTCCCCAGAAAGTAAATTTATGTGTGATATTGTAGATGACAGAGTCGTGGTTTCTTATTTTTTAAACATTCTAACTGGTGAAATTTGTTTCAATTTCTTCACGAGAAGTTAATTCCTACCCTAACAATAATGTTTTCAAACGAAGATCCTGATGTTCCTCATAAAACGATACGGTATTCCCCCGGAATACACTGCGCGTATTCGAAATTACAGAAATGAGACTTTCCCTAATAGGTGGATAAGGAAGGAGCGGGAGTATCGAATGGCCTGCTAGATCAACGAACTTAACCCCACTGAATTATTTTTTATGGCGCTATCTAAAAAGCAAACTTTACATAAATATACCTGCAAATTTGGAAGATTTGAAAAAGAGAATTTGATACGATTGTGCGATACTCTATTTGCAAAAAGTTTACCGTTTTTAATTTTTCCACAAATTTTACATATTTAATACAGAAAAAAAATTTCCAGATAGTAGTGACATCTAGCAACTGTTGGTAACAATACCGGAATATATAACAAAATAGTATACGTTATGGTAGAATCTCCATTACTTGCATATTGTGGTAAAATAAATTGCAACATAACAGCTCTGTGCTTGTGAAGTTTTTGGGAAGAGGAGAATTTTTATTGTAATTATTGAATTTATTCAATATTTCAACCATAGGAAAAACAGGCAATAATAATTATTATTATTATTTTTATATACTTTTTTGGTGAAATATACAGGGTGGTCCGAAGTTTACCTGACAAACCTCGAGAGGTGATAGAGGGGCTTAAAATAATTAGAAAAATTCCTACATCATTAGGTGATTGCTAACAACGATACAGGATGTTGAAGTTTTGTGAAAAAAAACATTTTTATTATAACTCTGAAACTACAAAAGCTATTGACTTAAAGTTTTAGAGGCGGGTAATGCTTTTTAAGCCTCCATTATTTTACGAAATATTGTCTTTGTACTGCCTCCAGTGGTGTCGTTACTGGGTGAGGAATAAAATTTTTCGCCGAAACTATGTAACGCGGTTGCTTTGTGCAATTAATTATGAGTTGTTCTAATTTCAATTCAGTTTGGAAGAAAAAATGTATCTTTGAATTTCTTCTTACAACGCTTACTTTTCGTGTAAAACTGCTATTTTTACTTTTATGATATGTCAATAACGCCTGGCATGGACTGGTATATTTGGCTGTCTGCTATTTGGATGCTGCCTCATGTATTCTTGAACTGCCGCTTAATTGCATCACACCATGACAAAAACCATAATTAAAGTGAATATCAACATTATTTATTATTACTGTTAAATAATTTTTCGCATTTCCGTATCTCTATGTAAATGGTAAATTTGCAATAAAGTTTCGTCATGGTAATTTTTTTACAATTTTATTCTAAAAGTAAGCGTTGTAAGAAAAAAATAAATTTTTCCTTCCAAATTTTCTTCCAAAATATTTTTTTCCTCAAAAAACTTCAGCAATCACCTAAGGATGTAGGTTGATAGGAACTTTTCTACTTATTTTAAGCCCCTCTATCACCTCCAGAAGTTTGTCAGGTAAACTTCGGACCACTCTGTTTAAAAAAAAGTATCTGAAAATGTGCCTCAGTACTGCAAAGTTGATACATCAAAATTTCACGATCTGATCCATACATTGAGCACAGAAAGTTAAGGATATCGGACAAATCTCCCTTGCACACGTCCTAAAAATTTGTTTCCGTATTCTGTATGGTTTTTAGATGTCCAAATAAAAAAGTTATGTTATTCTTATCGCATTCCTCATTTTCCTAAATTTTTGACAGATACAATTAATTCTCATTCTATAGTTGTGTTTGAAACATATTCTGTGGAGTTTTAGAACAAATATGAAAGCAAGGTGTTATTTATCACAACCTGATGCCAATAGGACCATTGATAAGCTCCAGGCTGGCTTTCGTCAAGTCGATGTTGCTAGAGATATAGTAGCAAGTCAAAGCGTCATTAGTAGGCTTTGTAATCGGTTTTTGGACACTGATTCTGTACAAGAACTACCCAGAAGTGGTCGACCACGGTTTACGACAAGGTCGCTATGTTCGACTTACAATAAGAAAGACATGAGGTTATAGTAAGTATTCAGGGAGTTTAGCCTGTCAAGTCATTCTTCATATCAATCCCCTTGGTTAAGTTCAACTGACCATGCATTCCGGTTAAGGTGAACAAGATATAAAAACTAGGACAAGTAATGGAATATGCTAATGACATTTTCAGTAACATAAGGAATAGAATATGCCAATGACATTTTCAGTAACATTGTGACAACTTTTCAAGCTGCTATTGGCGAAAATTATATTTTTATTGATTATGAGTATTATGACGCTCGCCCTCATTGTACTTATCAAGTATTCATCGTCCTTGAAGAGAGAATATTAGGCAAATGTCAGATATTCGTCCCACTTTATGGGCATAAATAGCACAAGATGTGATCGACCATATCATCAAAAGCATGCTCAGACATATATTTGAGGTAATTAGAGTGAGGGCTGGAATACGAGGTATTGATGATAACGTTTAGGACATTGTTAATTCCCCACGGCTAAACTTTTAAACTAAAATAATTTTTTCTCGTTTTTTCAGAAGAAAATTATACAAAAATATTAATAAAGAAGTCCAATCCCCTTCATAATAAGTTTTTTTAGTTTAATCCTTCCAAAAAAACAAGAAATATACCTAACATTCTGTGCATTGTATAGAAAAACTTGAAATGCAATTAAAAATGAATTTCCTTCGTACACATATTTCTAAATATTACATACATGTTTATAAAATGGCAAAAAAATAGTAGGTATCATAGACCTTTAAATTTATCCGTATTGTTCACAGTTTAACCGCAATTACAGTATAAGTTAGAATCATTACAAAATGTCTTCTATATGTATATTTAAAATTTGTGAAATAAAAATTAAATGAGACATTTTAGCCAGTTTTGTACTCATATTCTCCCAGGGCACATTATGTATTTCATATATGCGCACTGCCATATCTACTATCTGCTTTGCGGCCTTTTGTATATGATTTTTATCTTGTTTACAATGATGAGTAGATCAAATACAATTTTTAGCAAATTTCATTAGAAATTTAAAAAATAAATATTTGCCGATAGTGACAATAAACAATAATTAGAACATCAACAAACATGTCGTATTTAATTTCATGAATGGTGGTGATCGCCTATCACAAACGTAAATATAAAACTTCCACCTTAATGCAAATATAAGAAAATTTTCTTAGAGATGCTCAATAGTTTCTTCTAACAACTTTTACGTACGCGAAATTTTGCGAAATTAACACTTTTTAATTAATAAAAATTACACACAGAGTTCCATAGAGCCATAAAATATATAAATTTAAACGATAATTCTAATAATATCGTAGTTGGTGATCAAATATTTATGTGCAAAATGTTTACACCGTTAAATTGTTAACACACATTATTTTTACTTAATTCGTATACTTTAATTATTGACATTCTTAAGAGGTAGAAAACAACCATTTCAAAACTAAAGACAGTGAAGTACTGGTAACATCCATTTTTTCTTTTTTGTAATACAGGGTGGGGCGATAGTGCGTCCGACTTCGATATCTCGAGTTCTATGGTAGCTAGAAACTTGACTTAAAATATAAGTAAACTAGACAAAAAAGTCTATAACTGGAAATTGTTTTCGATATACAGGGTGAGCGAAGACGATTTTACATGGTCAAGTAGCATTTTTTTAAATGAAATGCCATGTATGTCGAACATTTTTTTGAAACCTCTTTGTGGCCTCCTGCTATTATTGACTTCCACCCAACCACTTGGATGTAATAATTTTTTTTTTTAAATTATACTATTTACACGTAGTATATTAAAAATATCACTACAATCACAACTGCCGATTTTAAGAAAAAAATATGTTAGTACCAGTTATGAGACATATGTGTGATGACACTCAGCCATTTTCACTTCCTAAAAGTATACATGGTGCCAACAAAGATTTATAAATTTTTGAAGTGAATTTTCTTAACTTTTTCAAATGGAACAACCTATACATTATTGTAAGTACATTCCTATGGCTATTTGTGACCATTTTTACGTTATTGAACAATGACTGCAAAATTCAGCAATAAAAAATTAAAAATGAGGGATTTTTTTGCAAATAATTCAAGAGATGGTATTATAATAAGCGTGTTACATGATGCCCATAAAAACATCACACCAACAACAATCCAAAATTTGAGGAAAGGATGATAAATGCTTTTAGAAGTATCACTCCGACAATTTTATGAACAGTAGAAACCTTATCTCAAAGACGCATAGAAATGTGTGTCAAACAAAATAAACAACATGTGGAGCACTTTTTATAATATCCTCTCCTCAATTACAAAAAAAATATATATTTTTAATTTTTATTGTTGATTTTGCTGTTATTGTTCAATAAATCGAAAATGGTGACAATTTAGCTACAGAGATCTATACGTACAAAAATGTTCTTTTTTCAATTCTACATCATATCGTACAAAAATATATAGGGTGTTCTGTTTGAAAAAATTGAGAAAATTCCGTTCAGAGGCCCAATCCCATATGGCCTGCTCTATTAGATACTGAATTACGGTTCACCGAACTTGCAATAGTATATGTATAAATAAATCCATTACTAGCATGAGGTTGGATTTATTCATCTCAAGATGAAGCCAACTTAGTTACCGAAACGCGCGTCCAGTGCATTATATGGTGTTTTAGGATTTTGTGGAAAACTACATCAGTGTTGTTTTGATTATAAGCAAATAAATTGTTCTTGAAATTTTTGTAATCGTTTTTTTCTCATTCTCACTATTCAGGATTTGTAAAACCATAATCTTTATGATTTTAGGTTGTAATAGTATTTTTTCGTTAATTTGAAAATGTAGTCCAAAATTTAAGACACGGTGTGTAATTTAATTTCATAAAAGTGGCTTTATGAAATTAGGTGTTCCCTAAATGATATCTCTAAAATTATTAAAATGTCACTGTAAAATATGTAACAGTAAATTCCAAATAACAATGATAAAATATCTTCAAAAATACACCTTATAAAAATATAGTCCTCCATTTTGTATCGTTGAGACTAAATATTAAAACTAGTAACAAATTGAAGTCAAGATGGGACAGCTGCTTTCTCCTTCAGAATTATTGACCTTTTTTAGTTTTTCACTTTTAGCTTTTAACTAAATTGCCATGTTCTCTTAACGTCAATCGAAGAAAATTTAAAATAGATATTTTCTAAATGGGTTAAACGTTTGTGCTGTTTATTTTTAAGAACATCCGTTCATAGTTTTACTCTAGAAGAATTACAATTAATTTTCCAGTGTGTCTTAAATATACCTATTTAAGTTCTGAGAAAAATAACTTAATCCTTATTAAAACATATTTATTTAGTTTAGGTTATAATACAACAAAGGCTTTTGGGGCCTCATAAAATCCAAGTATATCATTGGCCTCGGCTGTTTAAGTATGGCAATAACTTTGGATGTAAAATTATGCACGAAGGTTGTTTTATGATATTTTCAAAAGAAATTAGAGCAAAAAAGTATCCCGTTAACTGAGACCAATATTGTGTAAGGTCATTACCCAAACCCTTTTGTCCCTTTTAAGCGAGTTAAAGTACCGAGGATACCGTTATGTAATGTTACGCATGTTTTTATAGCCAAAACATGACACTGGCAGTAAAAATAGGCAATAAAACATGTAAAGTAGATCCCGTTATGCTTCTAATATGACTTCACCTAAATCTTGGATGTTTAGTTTGGTGAAATACATCAAATTGTGTATATCTAGTTTTTGGTTCCTCATTTTGTTCAATTTTTTCCAAAACAATGAATGTTGTTTCCTCTGGGATTTAGTGGAATAGGCACAGTGAGAGTAGATTTTTTAAAATTTTTATGGTAAAATATTGGTAAGTAATAAATTATTAATAATATAACTTTTATAATTAAGCTAAAATTTTATGCAGTGAGTAGTTAATGACATTTTTAAATTAATTTAAATAGGGATTTTGAAGTGTGCATTTAAAAATTTTGAGAGGTAAAAGATATCCCTATCTCTTGAAATGATTGTATTGGTTTACAAACTTGTGCTGACATTTTGAAAACATACATTTCTATATATACATATATATATATATATATATATATATATATATATATATATATATATATATATATATATATATATATATATATATATATATATATATATATATATATATATATATATATATATATATATAAATATGTATTTTTTTTTCGGGAAGTTCTTTTTAGTTTTGATGAATTTCAGAAAAGCTGATATAGGTGTTCTGACAAAATCTCATGAGTTGAAAAAATATCGTAAGCATTATTCTTTGGAAAATTAATACGAATTTGGAATTCAGTTAGTTGTCACTGTTATCAGTATCACTCGACAATTAATCCTTTCTTAATCATAATTTGGACAAAAAATCCAAAAGATGCTAAAGTGGTTACAAATTTCTAAATTAAATTTGTAACAGGTAAAAAGAGAGAACATACAATATCTCAATTAAGACCTTCTTGCTCTTTCTTTGACACTGGCAGTTTTTAAGTCACAGTTTTATTATTCTCATGGCGGGTTGCACAATGTAATTTTCATCATTGTATAGGTATTTGTCTTTTCTGTAAGTTTGACATTTTTGCTAAAAATTATTCACGCAATAGTAAATATTTCACCATGTTCAAGACGTCAAATTTAATGGCAAATCGAGATTATTGGTTAAAGCTTATTATTATTTAGTCATATTATCAACATTTTTGAATTTGATATAAAATGCTTGACTTTTATCTACCATATTAGTTGTTTAGAATGAAACTTTTATATTCAGTAAAAAAAAAAATTAAAAATTTTTGACTATATTGTTTTTATTGTACATGTTATGAAATACGAAAAAAAAACAAATATTAAAAAATCTAGTGCATGCTAAACAGTTTTTTTTTTAAATTGACAACTAAATATATACATATTGTTTAGAATAATTACAGCTTTCTGGTTGTTATTTTCAAAAAAATTAAAGAAGCTTAATTGATTTATTTGAAGTTCCAATAAAAAAATAAAGTTAATCAAATCAGTCAAAAGTTGTGATATCTGATTATTGTAAAAACCCTGCAGTTCACTTTCTATCTCATTATTACAATAATAAGAGTCAAGTCCACTAATATACAAAATACTATTCTGTGTATTATTATTCTTAATATAAATAGGTTTTTCTATGAACTGAAAATTAAGGTTTACTAATTTTATTAATATTAAAGTAACTGAGATTAAAGTTTTTAACAGTTTAAGCAGCCGGTGAAATCGTTTCTAACACATAAAATAAACCTATATGAGCGGCTTGTTAATGGTAATTTAATACATTTAATAAGTTTAGATATGTTTCAATGCTTTTATGAATTTAATAAACACTCACATAAGTCTTCTACATCTATAATATAAAAAACGGCTACCATGTGGTGGCAGTCAACTGTTGGTTTAACAAGTTTTTTCTTCGTTGTGAAACATAAATAACCTATAAGTTTGGAACTACTGCTCGGCATTTATGTTTAAGTTAGTAAGTCCCATGTAGATATAGCTGCTACTTGAATACGCACACTCATATTTTATTAATAAAAAAAATTAACAACATACTATAAGTTGCATAAAATAATTAAATAAAAGTATGCCTCAATTTCTTTATAAATTCTACTCCTGTACAAATAAAAATATGCCTCAATTTCTTTACAAATTCCGCTCCTGTACAAATTTACAAAATTTCATCTGCACTATCGTCCTGTACAAACCTGATTCTATAACGATACATGTCTAAAGAAAAATCCAAAATTTCATCAAAGAGTGAAATATATGATAGGATGATTTTCAAAAACCTGTGGCAATTTATTACTACTGAAAACTTCAAATTCGTTTTCTTAAAACAATGTTATGTGTACTTAAGTTGAATCTCTCTTAGAGAGGCAGTATATTAATGTTAATTATTACCATTATTCTTTTTTTAAGTTTTTAAACAACAGTATGAAATAAAGCTGAAATTTAAAAAGAAATTTGCCTATTTTATATTTACATTTACATTTATGTTGATAAAAAAGACAATAGAAACATATTTTCAAATCTGTTTGCTGAATAATTTTGTTTCAATTCCTATTTACTTTTTGAGAATTGAACATACCGAAATAGTTCGATCACCAATTACTGCGAAATAATTTTTGGTTATAAAAATTATCCTCAAAAGTAGTTCGGACCCCACATTAAACTACCTGTAGTTGAATGTATTGCTGATGGGGGCCGGACCCCATCTCCAATACGCAAACAAATTTTCTAAATTTCAGAGAGTACTTTAAAGTGACTTGGAGAGCTCCTAAAAAAACATTAAAATATTTAACACATTTAGACATTTAAAACATTTAACACTTTTAAAATATCAAAACATTTAAAATAAGTAAACCATTTAAGATATTTAAAATATATAAAATATTTAAAACATTTAAAATGTAAACCATTTAAAATATGTAGAACATCAAACCATTTAAAACATTTAGAACAATCTATTAAAATATTTAAAACATTTAAATCACAAATATATATCCAATATTTATGTACACTGTTCTATGAAGCCTGGACACGTAAATATACTAATTAGTACTTAGGTAAGAATGTAAAAACAACACTTTAAAATAAGTAATACTGGAGAATTAATAATAAAGCTAACACTTTCATTTAACGATAAAATGTTATTAAATTATAAATATAATGAAGTACCATTTTAAACAAAAAAGTTATACAAAAATATTACTGCATTTAGTACAATTTTTTTAGAATTAATTGAATACTCTATTTTTGCACAGCTCTAAAAGTTTCCTCATTATCATGTGATGATCCTTCCACAAAGTTAAAGACTTACTTTGAATCGAACATTTTTAAAAAATATACAGCAGAACAGAAAGTTTGATTTGACACAGACATACAGCACCTACTTATTCATTGTTTTCATGTTTATCTGTGTATGTGGTTTTTTACGCAATCAGTATCTAATGTATATTTATTTTTAAATGTTTCCCTAAATTATTATTAATGTATTATTTTAACTTAACTTTCTATTTGTATCAAATGCCAGTTGTAATGATCTACTGCATTTAATAAATTATTATTATTATTATTATTATGGTGAACTTATATAGAGATTTTCATAAAAGTATGATCTGGTCCTAAATAAAGAGCTTCCTTACATGAAAACCAATGTCTGCCTATCCTGTTGTCCAAAATTAAATTTAGATAAACTTTACATTACCTACTAAATAATTCTTTTATTTATGTGTGATTCCATTGCTATACAAAGCTTAAACCCAGATTGGAATTTTCGTGTTGGAATCGAAAAGTTTGATTTCAGCCATAAGATTGAATAAACTCGTACAACTTTTAGAGAGCTGGAATAGTAATTCAGAGCTGTAAATGCTTTGTTGTAAAGAAAATTGTGTTGTCAAGTAATATTTTCATGATTTTATTTAGTTATTTTTAAAATGCTATAAGTTTGATCATATAATCCAACACGTAATCCAATAACTTCTATAACCTAGAAGCCGCAAGTGAAAAATCAGTTAAAACAAGTGTTTTCACTGATTTTCGAGTAATATGATTTGCGTTTTTTTTATTTATTTATCTAAATGATTTATTAGGTGTGCCCAAATTTCGGTTTGTAGTATACTCATATATTAGGTGAACCAAAAAACACAAAATAGGAACTGTTTTTTGGTAGCTTCGTTAATTTTTTCCGATTTTCTTCATATTAGACTTAAATTGTAACCAGAATAATACGTACTGTAAATATTCTATAAAACCAGTTCATTTTTCTCCCAAAGAAGAAAATGACGGGAAATCTAAAAGAGGCGGTAATATTCAAAAATTGCTAGAGCTTACAATTTGTATTTTTGTTCCAAACTAACAATTCATCCTATGAGTATGTTCTTTGTAAATTACCAGTCCAACGATCGTCTCATTTGGTTTACTGTAATAATAATTGTCATACAATTAGTAAGCGTTTGTCATTTTTACAAAAATTAATTTCACTGTCGACATAATTGTTTAAAATTGTTTTTATCAACGAAGACAAAATATTAATAATTAAGCCTTAAATAATAAAGGGTGGTCACGATTAAAATCAACAGAGAGTCGTTACAAAGAAGAAACTTTAAAGAAAGTACTGTATATTTTGTAACAAAACATCATGAACGAAACGGTAACGTCTGTATCGGATGTCATTCAGTAGCAGCCGACTCAAAATAGCACAAATACAAGTAAATTAATTTATTAATTAAATCACATTATATAGGTTCGAATTTCTCTGTTGCTGTTTTGTCATTATTTATGAACAAAATTTAATAAATCTCTAGGAATTACTTTTTGCAGTAATAAGGCATTTCAAAAGGCAAATAATGATCATTTACACAACTTGATTACAAGTAATGCCAGAGTACCACACTTTACAGAACCAAATGTTTAGCCTTCAAACAGTCCCGATCTTAACCCTTTGGATTACTTTATTTGAAGAAATTTGCATTTACCAGTGTACAAAAATGGAAGGGTTTTTAATGTTTAGCCTTCAAACAGTCCCGAATTTAACCCTTTGGATTACTTTATTTGGAGAAATTTGCATGTACCAGTGTACAAAAATAGGAGGGTTTTTAATAATATAGATGAACTAAGGAATAGGGTATTATATTGCTGGCGAAATGAGTTAAACCTAAATGCCATTGGAAAAGTCATTTATACTAGACGGCTACGATTAATAGTTGGATACCGTTTATCTAAAAGGAACCAAGTGACATTTGCACATTTTAGAGAAACTCTGTTTTAATATTGCAAGTTGTATTGCAAATATAATTATGAAAATTTTGCCTCCTCCTTATTTTCATCATAAATAATCACGTCAGAATTATTGGCAGATAAAACATAAACACAGTAAGTAAAAATAAATTATAACATGCAAAAATACACAATACTACACTTACTGAAGAAGCAGTCTTGAAATATTGTCTGGTATATTTCTACCAATTTTAGGGTTCTTGTACAATTATTAAAAAAAAAAAATCTATTTATACACAAACGTAGTAAATAGATATTCAAGTCGTTTGGTACGATTAACTCATTTTTGCCATTTTGGTGTTTGGTTCCTTTTAGATAATCGTTATCCAGTTGTGGTTGAGCCAAATAGCGTTCATATTCAAGTTAGTACTTTTTTACGGCATTTAAAATTCCGTTGTTTTTTATTTGTGTTCTGTAGGGTTTTTAGTATACATAAATTTGTATATAGTTTCAGAACCAGATTATCATTATTTATTACCTCTTAGATGATATAAAGTGTAAAGATCTAAATATCATTGATATGTCACAGATATTTTTGAATGATAGCATTATTTTCGCATTTAACAAAATTTTATTAATTTCGACCTCATGAATGAACGTAGGAAAATATGTATATTATGAATAAATTCGAGAATAAATTTGTGTGACCGACATTTATGAGATTAATTTTAGTCTACGTAAGTCAACCAATTATATTTTTATTAGTTATTGTCAACTCTTCCGTGGTTTTGTAGCCGAGTGATGAGAACACTTGCCTCTCACCCTAGAGTCGCTGGTTCGATCCCCGATTGAGGAGCTGGGATTTCTTCTTAATCAGAAATTAATTCTAGCATACTCGGACATTGGGTGTGTGTCCATTGTCTCTTATTCCCTACACGGGTCATAGAGAAAAAGTTCGAGATTTAGAAGGTTGGTGTAGATTAAATGTTTTACTCCTTCGAAATACGTTTAGTGAAAGTAAAAGCTTAAATGTAAGGACATTTTTTAAATTGTAGTTCCGTAATTTCAAAAGCATGCCACCACAAAAACACAAATATCTTCAAAACTGCTTAACCGATTGAGGTCTTTGGACTGATAATTTACACTCATAGGACAAATATGCTGTTTGGTACGAAAATGCAAATTGCAACTTCCAACTACTTTTGAATATAACAGTTTTTTTTTAATTTTCCTCCATTTCGATCTTTCGAAAAAAAAAATCATTTGGTTTTGTAAGGCATTTACAGTACTGTTCTGGTTAAAATTTGAGTCCAATGTCTAGAAAATCGGAAGCAAATTAACAGAGCTACTGAAAAAACAAAAAGTTCCTTTTGGACCACCTGACATACAAAACACTGGACAGGTTTTTGATTTCATATCAAATGTTCAATACTTAAAACAATGCTTCCTCAAAATCTGTTCTCAATTTCATTTATTGAAAGTATTGAAAGTTTATAATATTTTTATAAAATAGTAGATAATTTGGTAACTAAGGATCATCTAAGATTCACAAACGTCACTCCAAGAATGGAAAGTATATAAAGGAAAAAAAATATAATTATTTTATAATAAAAATATTTATATACAAGATGTAAAACCATTAGGGTATGAAGAGAGGCTATAGATTATTTTAAATGCATACGCATATTTCTTGGCACATTTACTCCAACAGTTTCGCATCTTAACAGTTCAATTATTTAAAAATGTTCAAGTTAATACCCTTTCATGCTTCCGGATGATATATTTCGTCTTAAGAGCTTGCGGGGATGTTCTAACGAAGGTTAATTTTGACGGCAGATCAAAGTTCAAAATGAGTAACCTCACATTCTAAATGCTTTAAGCCTAGCAAATAACAAAACTATCCTCTTTGAAGTGAGTTAGAATGTGATAGTTTAAATCTACCAAAATTTCCTGAAAGTTCCGCATGCGCGAGTTTAAAGTCGATACTGCATCAGGAGGAAAATTGCACCAAACTTCTATTCATTGCTGAATACTTAAGGTTTATTTTTGTTTCAAACTACAGTTGGAAATTTCGTTTGCTAGAGTGGTGCTTGAAAATATCTGCTTTTGGCTTACAGTCGCCTGAAATAAGTTTGCTACAACAGTCATTCCCCACGTGCGTTATCGTAGATGTATATGTTTTTATAAATGCCTCTGAGAGAATTTTAACTAACTGTTCGTTATTTTCTCCCATGACAGATTACACTAATATTAATTTCGGTAAAGGATTAGGTAGCGATTTCAGCCTGAATTTAATTTGTAAATATCATGATATCCTATGATATTTTCCAGATACGAGACTATACGAGGTGTATTAAAGTCTTAATTTCATATAATTTGTAAACAGTATCATATAATTTATATGTGAACTAAATTAAATTGCACCTCTTTTTAACCATTAACACCTTTCTGCTGAATTTTTAACATTGTTATAGTTACATCCGATAAATGTATACAGGGTGTTTCATATTTAAAGAGACTTAGTGTTATGGGAGGTACAGCACACTTAGCTGAGTTCAAAACACTTCCAAATTTACCCTTGAATGTTATCAATTTTTAAGATACAGGGTGTTTTATGTTTTTTGACTAAAACTGTAGTCAGCTATCCTCTGGGACGGGGGTAAATATTTGAATAAAATTTGGTACAAATATACTCTTTCAGTCCAACCAATAGCATAGTTTACGCTGAAAATTCCAGGATCAGACTCAGTTTTTATAATGCTGCTCTCAGTGTCGATAACGTCACCCTGTATATAATTCTTTGATAAATGTTAGTAAATGTCTAAAATGTCAATGGACCAGTGCATAAAAATATGTCATAATATTTGATGGCACGTTAACGGTTATTCTGCAATACATTTTCAAAAATTGACCAAATATTAAATTCTACAAATAACGAAATCAACTAGATAACGTCAATATTTTATTAATTTTACTTGATTACCCTACACTAATTATGCATCTTCATTTTTTGGACGAGATACACATTTATTGAAAAATTAGTGGTTTTCGGAGGACTGAACAAATTCCATGATTAAGCTTTTACATAGAGTATTCCAAAAATAAATGCCATCAATTCAGAAGTATATGCCTTGGGTCAAAATAAGAGAAAAGTTCTTATGAAGGTTGGTCCGATAAAGCTTTAAAAAAAAGAGAGAGAAAAAATGATGTTTGGCAACCACTGATTCCAGTGACGCATTCTTTTAAGTCTTGTTATTAATAAATAGTATTTATCATTTTCTCTTTGTGATGGAAACTAATTGTATTAAAGCTGAAGCTAGTAGGGAAAATTTGCCAAAAGTGAATTACATTATGATTCAATAGTTCTTTGCTAAAAATATTGACTATTTTAGCGTCAAAGTGTGATAAATACAAGGTTAGTTATATTGTAACGAAGAAAGATATTCCTAAATGCTGTAAAGTGCTGTTATTTACTTGATTTTATTAGATAGATATTATTGGTAGCAAAAATTAACAAAAATAAAAATAACTTACGACATATTTGTTAAAATTGTATATATATATATATATATATATATATATATATATATATATATATATATATATATATATATATATATATATATATATATATATATATATATATATATATATATATATATATATATATTAATAACCGTTAATATCAATTAATATTGATAGTTTTTTTTTGTGGGGATTTTTGGTCAGGTATAACTAATTTAATTTTTTTTCTAACGTTTCGGTTTATTATCATCATCATCAGAGAAACTATTAATTATTAGGAATTTGTCTTAAAATTTTGTTACATGTTGTTTGGTTGTCGGTTGGAGTTGCGTTAAAACAGACAACCAAACAACATGTAACAAAATTTTAAAACAAATTCCTAATAATTAATAGTTTCTCTGATGATGGTGTAATAAACCGAAACGTTAGAAAAAAAATTAAATTAGTTATACCTGACCGAAATCCCCACAAAAAAAACTATCAATATTAATTAAAATTATATAGATATTCTATAAAATAAACATATTAACGTTTGACAGACACTAACAATCAAAGAACGTCAGTTCTCACATAAATAAATTTGAAAGGTATGAAATTTACAGCACAATCCTGAAAAATTAATTGGTCAGTAGAGCTTAGTGCCCTACTGCGCACGTTTTAAATGGTGATGTCACCGTATCGAAAAATTTTAGCGGGAGGCGAATTTTTTCAATTTTTAATAATTATTTCAGGACAATTTATGCTGTGAAAGAAAGTAATTAGATGCAGTAAAATATCGTGTTTTTGTTTAGAGGATAAATAAAGAAAATAATGAAATCACGTCACTACAATCCAATGAAAAAAGATTCAGATATACCAAACAATTCCACTTGATTTTAACAATAGGGAGCTTCAAATTATTTATGTCAATATTTGGATGAACATTTTCTAGAGAAATAGATTGGCAGGTGAAAACCAATAGAGTGGCTAGCAAAACTCTCCGGATGTAACACCTTTCACTTGTTATTAGAAAAATAAGTTGTACGTAAACAAATCTAATAAATTGGAAGAGTTAAAAAATCCAATTCGATTGATTTGAGAAGAAATTATCCATAACGTTTTAGATAAATTTGTGTTTCGGCTTGATATGGAATATTTAATTAAATTATTTTTCAATATTTTGAGTAATTATTTGCTTTAATTATTTGGTTATCTTAATAAAAGTGATTTTCCCAAAAAACTTTGTTACTTAATATACCAAGATTTTATAACCATGGTTTAGCGAATCAGAAATTCTATCAAAATGGATAAGAAATAAGGGATGTTATTTAAATCGATGATGTCCTTATTTGAAAACAGAAACAGATATATAAATAAAAATTATAGAAAAAATGCATTTTTAATAACAAAATCTGTGGACTTCGACATGGGCCATTATGCCTTATGCTTTTTTACTTATTGCATATTTGACTAAAACAATTTACAAAAGATTTTACAGGGCGAACCTAAACGATTGGAATACAAATTCACAGGGCCCAAAACTATTACTGGGAAAATTTTATTTATGCGATAATTAAAAACTGACGCATCATTTGGTTCGGTTGTTTTTAAGACATGGCAAATTTATTTATTTTGCTGCTGTTTGTAGAGAGTACTAGCAGGCCACTATTACGTGCTATCTTTGGAAATTTTTTTGTCGTTGTCTGCAAGATTTTAATACACAATTCAATTCGGTATAAAAATACTCTTGTCATATTTTGATTTTGATTTCATGATTCTAAATTATTTTAGATTTATAGTAACTGTGTTTACAAAAATCGTAGTTTCTAATTTACTTAATAAAAAAAAGTACACTGGATATTAAAGAAGACTTAATTTTAGTATCTACCACCAATTTGATATGTTTACGAAAGTTTAAATGTATATATTTTCTATAACCTAATTTTTTAATTAGTAGTAATAGTAGCAATAATAGTAACTCAATTTTTGAATGATTGAAAATGGATAAAAAATAAAAAAAATAATATAAATAAATATAGTTTAAAAAAACTAAAAAACACGCTTTTAAAGCACATCAAACTAATAACTGAAAAATAATTATTAATATAAACTGAAAACAATAATGAACGAAAAATACTAGTACTATTGTGAAAAAAAGCCTGGGTTGCTCGATATACGAAAAATATGGCACAAAGCGCCCCACGCTTTTTTTCACAATAATACTAGTATTTTTCGTTCATTATTGTTTTCAGTTTATATTAATAATTATTTTTCACTTTTTTAGTTTGATGTGCTTTAAAAAGCGTGTTTTTTAGTTTTTTTTAAACTATATTTATTTTTCACTTTTTTAGTTTGATGTGCTATGAAAGCGTGTTATTTAGTTTTTTTAAACCATATTTATATTGCTTATTGATGCTGATATTATAACATATTATGATCCAACAGATACTTCTGAAAAAAAAAATATATTTTTTTTCAGCCATAGACGAGATTTGAACTCACGCCCGAGGAGTCCGTCGTTTCGCGTCGACTAAGACTTGTGCCTTAGCCCGCTCGGCCATCGAACGAATTGAGAATCACGGAATGTACTAACAGTAATAAGCCACTTGTTCTCACGCAGAGAATACGTGAGGAAAGGAAATTATTTAATTCTGGCGATCCTGATCAGGATAATGATATAAACTTATCAAATTATTGTATTGTTACCGGTTCTTCGTAAGTGTACAAAGTTTCAATTAAATCTGTCCGTTTAAAGTGGGTCAAAAGCGAGTCCAAAGAGTCGGTTACAAACAAACAAACATACAAGTGAAGCTAACAAAAGCGTGTTAAAAATTCCATTTTTTGCACCACCTTGCATACTTTTAATTTAATATTTTTAAAATACGTTGATGTAGGTAAAACCATTAATGCTAAGATAATTTAATATTCCGAAAACGGAAGGAAACCGGAAATTATTAATTCATTATCGTATCCTTAATTTAGGATAATTAATAAACATTAGCCACAGTTTTAACTAAGGTGATTTAATTCGTAAACACAACCTTTCACAATTTACCCTTTATAAAAACTATATACAAGGCATGTATCCATGAATAAAGTTAATTAGCACAGTTAACAGTTATTTGGAATTTAGGTTTATATAATAATTTAAAGAAATACATTAAAATTTTACAATATTCAAACGTTACATGTATATCACATTAATTTCGAAACTGTGTTACATAGTTTACGAGATTGGAAATGAGAATCAGTTTAGGAAACTTTGATTGAATTTCTGAGTGGCAATGTTCTTATATTGAAGATTCTTACTGGATTTCCAAACACACCCGTTTCGTATATATAATGTGTCCAACTTTTCACGACTACAGCTTATGTTACATGTATATTTTTATGTACTTAGTTTTACATCGGAACTAACTTTCACGTACGTTACGGTAGAAGAAACAACTGGTTACGCCTGGCATCGGGGAGTTTTGTCCACCATATTAAAAAATGGCCACCAATTAACCGTATCTGTCTTTGCACTAACTCCGAGATGCTAATGACCATGCTTTAATTTTCTTCATAATAATGCAAGGAATAATTTGATTTATTACATACTTATGGTTTCTGAAATTTTGCACCAAATTAAAATTAAAACGTAAGAATTATTTATACCGGTCGATGCTCTGTCGTGAAAGGTATTCGAAATATATTATTTGTACTAATTGAAGGTAATATACCGGCCTTCTATTTTGTTTCTTATTAAGTCGCCATAAATGACCCCTTGGCCTGAAGTGTGTGTCCATGTTCTTCATTCCTATACTTTATTTATTGTGGTTGTTTTTATTTTTCTTTTCATCTTGGCAAATTACAATAATATGTGACTACTGGAAATCACACAAGGCCATCATAAAGCAAAAAAAATGCAATATATCTAATTAGATGCTCAAGAAAAGATGCATATTCCGTTGTACAGTTTTTGCAACATTTAATTACCAATATAAACAAGTACTCTGATTGAAATAGTTTTTAAATCCAATAATTTTTGCAATTATTCTAATGATGTATTTTTTTCCATTTATGATAATAAATTTACAATACATACTTTAAAATTCTAGAATACATAAATTAAAAAGAACATTAATAATTGTAACCTTGTATATACTCCGATATCACACAAATTTACGTGTATGAACATTAATGTTTACTATTCTCCTGTCTTTCAATGTGTTATGTTTTATTTTCACTAGTCTAGTGTTTGTTTATTTATTTCTATTTATGCTGGCAACAAGAAACTCACGCAAATATACCTGAATATGCTATTAAATATTAACGAAATGTCGAGTAATTGAGAAAGCAGTTTTCTCTTCCATTTTGATCTTATCCCGCTGGCCGTAACAGCAGTATCGGAGTAGGCTACTGACTACACAATTTTACATTACAAAATTCAAATTAGTTTTATGGGTTACATCTAGAAATAATAGGGAAAGTAGCTTAGATTAATCTATTTGTATAATACTTTATTCATAAAAGGTATACTAATATTATCAGTTACTTTAAAAACTGTCAAATTTAACAAATACTTGTCAAATTTGCATGATTTAAGTAGCTATGTAGAAAATTTGAGTAAATTAACTGTTAAAAATTTAGTAGCAATATTTCTTGCGAATAGAGCTCAACCTGAAGTCCATCTTTGAAGATCATCCCAAATATGTTCAATGAGAATCTAATCAGGTGAGCGTACTGGCCACATTTTCGTCGAATATCATATTCTCCAAAAAAATTTTCAACAATTGGAGCTCCATGATATCTTGTTTCGTCATCGGTGTAGATACATATTTCCCAGACGACAACGTAAATGGTTCCAAATCTCTTTCTAAATAATTTCTTTCTATTACTATAGTTTTTACGGAAATGACTAAGTCAGTTTTGCTGTTACTTGCTTCTCTACCTTCCCAAATAGTAACTGACTGTTCACCAAATGGAACAACTGGCACCATACAATTCCTACCATAGTGCTCATTTTGTCTGTGTCATACGCATCTACGTCTATTATCTCAGTTGACACTGACAATTTTACTTCTGTCACATCATGTTGAATTCCCCCTCTTTGGAAAATACCACCCTCAATCATGTCTATGCACCTATTCAACAAAGTATTTTCTAATCGAGGCTTTTTAACAATTAACTTTTTTTGGTTATGGATGTCTGTTTAACAGACAATCTAATAACATGTGAAACAAATACCTAATAATTAATAGTTTCTCTGATGATGGTGTAATAAACCGAAACGTTAGAAAAAAAATAATGAAATTAGTTATACCTGACCGAAATCCCCACAAAAAAAATATCAGATATTATTTGATATTAACGGCCAAGAAAAGAAATATATATATATATATGATTATATATATATATATATATATATATATATATATATATATATATATATATATATATATATATATATCGTTGGTAAAGAAAACTCTTTTGATACATACTAGTTCTGTGAGAATCAAACAATAAGAGATCTCTGGAGCTAGTTTCATATAAATGGCTGATATGATTTCTTAGAAAATTTTATTTATTTTTATAAACATATAAACATACCTCTAAAATATACAGTTTAGTAACAGTTAAAATCTTAAGATTTTTAAAAGCATTATAACAAGACTGTCTGTAATTTAGATTCGACAAGATACGAACTGCATATTTTTGCAGTAAAAATACCCTAACTACATTACTGCTATTGCCCCAGTTCACAATTCCGTATCTGAGATGGGAATGAAAATTGGCATAATATAGAGTTTAGAGAATAGCCTGACTGCAGTGTTTAGACATAAACTTTAGAGCGTAGCAACTGGTCTTTAATTTCATACATAAATTGTCATATGTTGATCAAAAGTAACACCTAATAACTTATTATTATCACACGTTTCTATTTGATAGTCGGTACCATGGAAAAGTGTAAGATTGTCCATGTTACTATTTAAAGAAAATTTAATAGCAAGAGTTTTAGCATTATTTAAAATTAACTTTTTTTTTTGGCCCAGCATATTATTCTTTCATGAACTCTTTCACTGCTTACTGTGGCTTCAGTTAAATTATTTCCTGTGATTAAAACATCATCAGCACTGCATACCACATAAACATTTTGTGTTTTTTCCAAGTAACTAATTAAGGCATTAACAAACAATATATATAAGAGAGGTCCTAAGATTGAGCTTTGCGGAACTCCTTGTCTGATATTACAAGTATTGCTTTCTACTCCACTGGTCATTATTACAATTTGTGTTCTATTGTCAACGTACGAGGAAAAAATTTCCAAAGCAGTTCCTCGAATACCATATCGTGCTAGTTTGGCTTTGAGCAACTGATGATCAACCAGATCAAAAGCTCGTGAGAAATCAGTAAAGAGACCTACAACGTGTTTCTTTTTTTGTCTAACGCTTTGTCAATTTTATGGTGAATGTCACATAATGCAGATTCGGTGCTTTTATTTAAAGTAAAACCATGTTTTGAGGGAAAAAGCAGCTTATTTTGGCTTAAAAAGCTAGTTAATTGGTACTTAAGATGGAGTTCCAGAAGTTTTGAGAAACTTCTTAGTAAACTGATAGCTCTATAATTGTTGTAATCATTAGGATCTCCCTTCTTATATAGATGGTGCACTATTGCTAGTTTGAATTTACTGGGAAAAATACCATTTTTTATGGAAAGATTTAGTGGACAACTAATGACATATTTACATTTTTTAATCAAATTGTTAGACACATCATCATGGCCACTAGAGTTTGGCGATTTAAGTTTATTTATCAGAGCTTCTACATCTACATTTGAAACTGGAGATAAATACAGAGATTTGTTAAAATTTTATACGTTAGATTCTAAAAAATTAAAATCGCAGAGGGCATTTGAACTTGTATTGTTCGAAAAATGCAAATTAAAATTTTCCGCTACATCTTCCGTGGAAGTTAAGGAAACTTTTATAAAACATATTTCTCTAGAAATTGCACTTGTTCACTGTATTGTTCTAACTATATTCCACATAGTTTTGGCTTTATTGTCTGAATTACAGATTTCCTGGTCATGATATGCCTGTTTAGCTTCTTCTAGTTTGTTACAATATAATTTATTTAAGTAAACACTGAGATCCTTGTAGATCCTATTCATTTTAGAAAGATCGGTATATAAGGTTGCATAATTCCTCAATTGAATTAACTCAGATGTAATATATTTGCTTTTATTTAGTTTTCTGTTGTTAATACTGAAAATTCAAAATAATATAAAATTATTTTGTAAAAATTATCCAGGGCAATATTAGGACAGTGTTGGATGAGAACATTCTGCCAATTCTCATTCAAAAAAATAGTCATGAAACAGTATAGTGTTTGAAGTATTAAAATTCCTGCAGTATACATATTTATTTACTTTTTTACTTTTTTTCTTTTTCAAAGGAAAGTATTTGAGAAAAAATGGTCAGATAAATATGTCAACAACACAAACTCTAAAATTAATAATACACGAGGAGATAATAAAATTGTCTAAACACACACTAGAAATGTCAATGTCAAACTGTTAAATTTATTCTAATCCCATTTTACGAGGTCAAATGTGTAAAAAATTTCAGTTTACTGGCTTTATTTAAGTACTTGGAAAATTTACTTCATCTGCTTGATATAGTAAACATGATTTATAATCCTTCATCACAAATATATTTTTTTGTAAAGGCAAATACAAAAAATTTTGAGTCCCGTGAACCTCCTTTCAGCTGACCAATTTTTCTCAGCACCGAATTTAACATTGTCTTTGGCCTTTAGAACATGTGTACCAAATTTGAAAGCTTTATCTCAAAAACTGTGGCTGCTATCGCGGTACTACAGACATGCCGACAGATTTTTTTTCATAAAGTTATGTTTTTTCATTATAATTCGTCGAGATTCGTCCAGAAATGCAATAAATAAATTTTTATTTTTTTTCCCGAAATTGTGCCTTTTTTCTTCTTTCATTCATTATGTCTCTTTTGGTGGTACCACATTCACCAAATTTAATGTGTCACCTAAAATGTTGTTGAAAATCTTAACTGCCAAATTTGGAAAGTCTCCCATTAGTATTTTTTGAGATATCGAAGATACACACATACACACACACATCCACACACACATCCACACACACATCCACACACACATCCACATACACACACACACACCGACAGACATCATTTGGAAAATGGACAGAATGGATTCAGGAGGGTTCAAAACGTGTATATCAATCAAAATCTCGATGTCAAAAAAAATCAAGATTACTATACTTCCTTATACTAGGTACAATAAAGTAATAAAAAAGTTGATGTGATTTTCTCTCAAACAGAAATTCAACTAATATGTTCTTCATATGTCAAAAGATGACAGGTACTAATAGTATATGAAAGTTGACTGAGATCTGTTAAAAGACTAGAAAGCCATAGTCTTGCACCTTGCTTGATATTTATAAGTTATTTTGAGGACTACAAAAAACTAGAACTATATTTCAAAAACTATTGTATAGCTTAAATATATAGCTATAAACGGTTATACAGTACGTTTCGCAAAACGCACACAATGGAGTAAAAAAAGCACTAATAAACATACCAAGAATTAAAAAGAGATATGGCTTCCAAACCCAACCTATATATTGGGTGTCTTGCTTCAAATTGGGAGAAGTGTATTTGGAAATAGGACCCTACTACAATACAAAATAAACGAAATAATATGTAAACCCAAAAGATGACATTGGTAAAAATATAAATGCAGATTAGCAAGCATTACGTATACGAACGCAGTACTACAAATTCTAATTTTACGTTACAAAATTCATTCTTAGTTTTATGGGTTCTGTCTAGAGATATAACTCTAATAGGGAAAATAGATTAGTTAATCCATTTGGCTGAAACTTTATTGATAAAACTACTTAACTGTAGAGTATTTGTTTCATCGATCGAAATAAATTCTGCAATGCAAGTAGAAAATTTAACTTAAGTATAGTCAAGAACTTTATATCTTATTTTCCTGTGAGAAACAAGTTTATTTAATTAAATTTTATCCTACGTAAGTCTGTTATTTTCTTATGTATTCTTGACAATTTAGGCGTAAAATATATATTGTGTATTCCAGTCTCGCCTCAGCTTTCTAGCAATGGAGTGAAGTGTTTACGAATTGGCATTTTAACTCCTTTTAAATCATCTCCGATTTATATGCATCATTGATTATTTTTCACGGGTTAAGCTCCTCACGATGATTGGTAAAGGAAATTATTGTTGGATACGTATCGAATTCTAAAAAATTTTTCGTTCTTCCAACTAATAAAATAAATTGATTAGCGACATGTCATATATTTTAAGAAAACTTGTTGATACCGCACAGCACTCTATTACCAAATAACAAATAGTGCAATAAATGGCAAAATATTAATATATTCTATGGTGTAATTTGATAAATATAAGCAAATATGAGCAGAACTTTAATTCTAATTTTTTTTATTATAATAAATACTACTCAAAATCTACAAAAATGCTCATAAAACTTTTCAGGTAAACCGCTTCTTGAGCACGTAATTTCTGGATTACAAATAGTATGAAGATAAATAAGAATTTTGAATTTAATCTCTAAACAATTGAAAGAATGTATTGAATTAAATATTATGAAAGTAAATGCAAATAATTAAATATGGACTAATTTGTTCAGTGTTGATGCTGAAAAAATAAAAAGTGTAATTTTGACAATTAGTCAATTTAAACACAAAATATATACTTTTTTGTTTGGATCTTTACGCGTGTATCATAACTACAAAGTATACAAAATGACTAAATTGAAGGTCAACTTTATTTTTGAGCACTGACGTGTATTGGAGAACAATATTTTTTATATGTTCCAATACTGACATAGGGCATACACTAAATTTCACCGGCTGCCACTGAGGTAATTTTCAAGTTATGTGATTCATACAGCAACTAGTATAATTTCGAAAATGTAATTGTAAAAATATTATGATGCCGCTGAATCCAGTGACAAACAAGCTTATCAATGAAGCTGAGACGTAGGTTCATAATTGTGTCTTTGTTCCACGAATTATTAACTTATCGGTCAGATAACTTAGACATACGTATCCCCCAGTAAACACACACGTTTTTAAAACGTATTATCAACGTGTCATTGGCTGATAATTCGTGTTACGTTACAAAATCAAACATTCATTTATTGTTGGAAAAATAACAGTCGCAACGTTAAAAATACGTGATTTTTTCACGAAAAATGTTGGCCGTCCTTTTGACAACATTAAATTAACGTTATTTAAAACGTTTATAAAACTGTTCGCTTAAACGTTCATAAAATGTCCATATCAACTGAATAGTCTATTGAGGTCGAACAAAAACGTTTTTAAAACGTTTTGGGGTTACGTACACTAGTAATACTTTTTAAAATATCTGACATATTCGTTTCACATATACTAATATTAAGTGTTTATAATTTCGATGAAATGTGTAAAACTGCGACATTTTTAAGTTGTTTGTACGTAATAGAGAAACGTTTTTCAAATAGTGTTTGGACATTATAAACGTCTTTCTAACATATATGTGTTTACTGGGCTATATTTGCTTATCCTATAAATGCATTGCTGCAGACGCAGGTCTTAGCTAATTTGATACACGCGCAAAGATACAAATAACTAAGTTATTTTCATGAGCAATATAGGGTGTTCCAGGCACAAATTTCAGGAATATTCTACACATATGTAATAATGACAGGAGTTTTTATAAACATAATTTGAAAAATGCACCATAACTTGGATACAGGGTGTTTCATTAAAGAAAATTTATAATACTTAATTTAATATTTAAGTAAAGACAAAAGCGATCATTTTCAAATTTGACACACCGCTACTGGATATTTTTGAAAAATAATATTAACCGCTAAAGTGCCCATGGAATTCTGAAGAAAAGTATTTTTTGTAAAATTTAATACGTCGTTTCCGACTTATTTGTAGTTAAATTTGTGTAAACGTTTAAGATCATCGTCTTAAGCAAAGTTCACTAAATAAATATTAGTAAGCTTTGTCTGAAGAGAGAGAGCATTAGAAAATCTAGCTATACTTTATAACATGAATGCTGGCGTTCACGTCATCAATTTGTGAACTATTGAAATGTAAATAGTCTTTCCTATAATACTATTTTTATTAAAAAATACTCTATTGTCTTCTGCAAACATTTTACAAATGTTTCAAACCCCTTTTAAATTTTAAGCTAATGCGAGCCGTTCTGTGTGACCTGATTTATTAAAACTAATGAAATGAACGCCAACATTCGTGGTATGAAGTTTATGCAAAACAAATAACATTATTTACCTGCCTGTCAAATAAAATATAAATGTGAAAATTATTGTTGTAACTGTGTCGTTTGAGATTAGTGCGATTAATTGTGTTATTCTGCAGAGATTAGCATGCATGACCGTAACGGGAGCAATTAGCACCACACCGTCAGCTGCAATGGAAATCCTCCTGGATTTACCCCCTCTTCATATATATCTGGAGAGAGAGGTGAGGTGGGCAACCTACAGACTGCAATAAGCGGCCATTAATATGCCGCAGACTAGTATCATGGAGCGAAACAGGTTGCTGGATGACAGAGAATCACAGCATCCTGGGAATGCCCTCGGATACTATGCCTACCATGACCAACTACGAGCTGACCTTCAACATCCTTTCTCCGGAATGAAATGAGTGGGATCAGAATAAAGCCGACCTACTGAAGGCAGACAGTTGCTGGTTTACAGACGGCTCCAAAACTCCCGAGGAAACAGGAGCCGGAGCACATAGGGCAGACCAAAGGTGAGGATATTCTCAAGTCTAGGTACTCATGCAACTGTTTTTCAGGCTGAGGTTTATGCCATTGAACTATGTGTACGAAGGCTGGAATATATGCATCTTACACGCAGATCAAAAAAAATTTTCTCAGATAGCCAAGCAGCTATAAAAGCTCTTGGCTCCTACCTGTGTAACTCCAAAACGGTATGGAATTGTCAGAAAGCTCTAAATCATTTGAGCAAAAACAGCAAAGTGACTCTGATATGGATACCCGCCACTCTAGTATGGAAGGTAACGAAATAGCGGACTCCTTAGCCAGAGAAGGAGCGGGATCACGATTCATCGGACCAGAACTAATACTTGGCATATCCTCAAGTACTGCCAAGATGGCTATCTCAACCTGGGCTGAAAGGAAAACTCTCCAGTATTGGAAAGAGTTACCAGGATTAGTTTATTCGAAGGCGTCTATAAAATACCCTTTGAAATCAAGAGCTAAGAAACTTTTAGAGTTAAACAGGGTAAACCTGAAAACTTTAATAGGCCTATATACCGGGCACTGCCGACTAAACTATCATCTGCATAAACTCGGCCTAGCGGAAAACACAGAGTGCCGTCTATGCCTGGAGGATGATGAGAAGGCAGACCATATCTTATGCACCTGTCCCGCTATGGAGAGGATCCGATTCTCAATATTTGGCAAAAGGCAACTGCTGCCAGAGGATCTGGACACATTCTCACCCAATAAAGTTATCAGTTTCATTAAGAGACTGAACTTATTGGATGAAATATAATTAGGCGTGAGCCACAATAGGCCTGCTGATGGCCGCAGTGGAGGGTCTATTGAGACCCACTCACAACAAACCTAACCTAACCTAATTGTGTTATTACTTTGTCTTTGTATCTGTGAAAGTCTTACTGTTTAGTAACGACGAATATGTAGATATTTATTACTGATATGGATTATGTAACGCAAATATTAAGGCAGCAGTTCGTATTAAAGACGTTTTCAGATTTCAGATTTTTATTAGAACACATACTTTGCGCGTTAATAAATGAATGGAACAGAATTCATAGAAATAATAAATGAAATCGTATTCTTCAAGTTTTTAATAACAATCCTCGGCTGGAAATACTGAAATCGCAAATATTACGAACGTTACAGGATGATCACAGATATGCTTATCAACCACAACCCATGCAACATTTTCTCCCTGGGGATGCTGAAGAGCGCTTGAATTTTTTGCCAGTGGCTTTTAAATTCAGCAAACGGAAATTCTGATTTTTTGTATAAAATTCTATAAACAAACGAACTGATATTCAGTAGAGCAGGAGCAGTGAACTATCACAATGTTTGGTCCCACGAAAATCCTCATGAAATGCAACCGCGATCATTTCAAGATGAATTCAGTGTAAACAATTGGCTGAATGTTTTTTCTCAATAATGTGTGTGGTCCACATTTGCTACCCCTAAAATTAAACTTGCATTATTATTATTTCATGAGTTCATTACCAAAGTCCTGCTTGACTATTTCGAGGATTTGCCCATTGAATTGCGATACGATAGTTGGATATAATTGGATGGTGCTCTAATGCATTTTGGAACAGTTGTAAGATAATGCTTAGATGCCAATTATATAGGGCGGTGGATTGGTTCTTTAGGAATAAATGATATACATCATGAAATGATTAATGTCAATGGACCAGTGGTATGGCCATCCATATCACCGGATCTCAACCTACTAGAGTTGTATCTTTGGAAATATTTAAAAGAAGGTTTTTATGATACTCTAATGTTAATAAAAGCGGAATTAGTTTTCAGTATTGAGCAAACTTGTAATGAGGTGCGGCAAAACCCAAATCAAATATTTGCCACGGTTAATTCTCTGAATCGGCGGTGTCAGAAATGCATCCAGGT
>JANEYF010003028.1:0-85168 GCA_029963845.1 Rhamnusium bicolor
AGGTCGGAGGAGTCGACCGGTATATATACCCTACTTACCCAAAGGCCTTAGAAGTTAAATGTTTGGGCTGGCATCTTAGGGGATCACATTGTCGGGCCGTTTTCTATTCCTGACAATTTAAATGGCGAAAGGTACCTCGATCTGTTAGAAAATAACATCGACCCAATTATTACCCAAATCCTCGAAGAAGACGATAATCTTTTAGAGGGTTTTTTCAACAGGACGGGACACCCCCACATTTTGCTATAGCAGTCCGTCAATTTTTGGATAATCGGTTTCCTGAGCGATGGATTGGAAGAAGAGGTCCTGTGGAGTGGCCCGCTAGGTCACCTGATTTAACTCCCTTGGATTTCTTTCTGTGGGGACATTTCAAATCGAAGGTATTTGCAACAAAATCCGCATCTCTGGAAGAGTTACGTGAAAGAATTGTTCGAGAATGCCGTTTATTGTCTCCAGATATGTTCAGAAATGTTCGTACAGAATTTCAAGACAGGGGTCATTTTGAACAATACATAAGATAATTTAAACTGCTTCTTTTATTTTTATTTTCCGAGCCTACAATAATGAAATAATTATTTCTCAGGAACGATTTGATGAAAGTTTAAAAAAATACACTGTTATGTAGAGAATTGAAAGACCTTTCAAAAGATGTATCACTCGACCCCTTTGCCATTTAAATTTTTTGAGGGGGTGGCGGTGTAAGGTAGAGGGATGATGATAGGTATACAAGTATTACATTAAAATATGTCCCCCGTGAAAATAAGGTTGACGTGTTTCACCAATTTTTCAAAAAATTTTTATCCAAAATTATTCAGGGTGCCTACTTTTGGTTGGGACACCCTGTATATATGTACATATTCCATTGTTACGCACTAGTATATAAGACCTTTATATTGTAGTTAATAGTAATTAAATTGATTGACAATAAAATAAAATTAAATTTTTTTTTTAAAATTATATTTTAATTGTTCCGCACTAATAATTGTTATTGTCTCTTATCCCATGTGCCAAGCCTGCACGCACGGAAATTGTACGATATCTAGTTATAATTAATAGATTATTGACATTGTCTACCATGAACCAATTAATACGTTTGTGTAACTGGTTGATAATATTCTACGTTCAGGAAATATTTAAAGGCAGTAAGTTGAACAAGTCTGGAGAAAGAAACACAAATGAATGGGGTTGATATGTACATATTTAAGAGATGAATCCCAAGCCGTCTTTCCTTTAATCTCTTTGTAATTAATTACTGCTGCAATAATTTTATTTTCATTCCCCAAGAACATTTTCATTAATGCTTTGTCTCTTTGGTGTGGTTACGTTGCTGTATGCATGTTTTAACATCTTTAAAATGCAGCCTGACGTGCGTATATATTTCTATTGGTTTTATACTAATGACGAAATAGTGTATTATAGTACAAGTGAAGAAATTAAGAATTTCTCTCAGGCGTGTGTCAGTTTTGCAAAGGCGCACAGTGAACGATTTTGTTTCTTCACCAGTGTAGTATAGCGTTTTGTTTAATTCTGCTGCTGAAATGTTCAAAAAATATTAAAATTTGTAATACCTACTACTCCTTGGTTTATGATTATGCATGGAGTGTAAATCAACATATATGACAGGTTGTGTTATTATGCTAGGATTCTTTTCGTCTGTTTCCTGACAATCGAAAGAAAAGTATTTGAATGAGATGGAAAAATTTCGTCAGTGGATGCAATCACAAGACGTACATGTTGTGACGGAGATAGTTATGGTAGTTTATTTTTATAGATTTATAGAGAAGTACGTGCTCTCTTCCTTTTGGTCCACATACTTGATATTGAGGTCAATGTTATTTTGTTTTTGAGAAATTAGATATTAGCAAGTAAGTTTCAAAGTGCTATGTTTTTAAAATTACTGTATGTAACCACGTGATTAAATTGTAGGTTTAAGAGCTTGTTGAGGTTTTGAAAATTAATTTTAAAGGGTACCAACGTAAGAAATATGTGGAGAAGTTTATAAATGAAGTTCCCGATGAGATTTTCTTGATTATGAAAGGGGTTATTGTAATGGGAGTTATGGGCACTTGTCGTGGTGATGAGGTAGTGAAACTCAAAATAATTGACACTGAAGATAAAGGATCTGAATCTGTAAACCGAAATGTACAAGCTCGTTCGTTTGCTACAACCAGGGAAAGGAAACTAGACCGGTAGCTACTACTGCCTCATATGGTTGACAGAAGGGCATACGTAGACAAATAAAAGTATAAAATTGATAATGAAATACCTACCGCTTGATATAATGTATCATTCAGAATGACTGAAGTCTGGCAACGCATTAGCATACATCGTCACAACTAATATTCGTTCCGCATTTGTGATTGTTAAATTTGATCGACTTGGTCTGTACATATGTTTGTACAAGGGAAATGAACATTTTGCATCTACGGAGGTTAATGATGTAAATTCTAAATAGTTCACATGGGCAGGCACTGACAAATCACGCAAATTACGAATTTCACACATTGTTTTGTATCCCAGGTTCCATTTTTTAGTTTATTGGTTATAGTTCGACTTTTGCTGTCTGATAGAGACAAAGCCTCAACGCCACTCAAAATTCTTAGTATAACATTAACAACCTTATTACACCGGGACAATTGTTTCAACCACTGTCACCCACAAAAACTTAATTCTTACGTCCTCTATAATATTCCCCAAAACATTTCTATACACAGTTGGTAGATATGTTTTACGCAATGTATGGCTAATAGGTAAAGGAAAGCCTGGTACGTCTTTTGTAAAAAAAAAACTATAAACTCAGCATAGTAGACTATGTTCCAAGATATACTACATGCAAAGAACACTACACACAAACCATTAAATATTCCTCTCTTGTAACTGTACTTGTAATGTTTTGTCGATGGATAGCCGAATTTAAATGTATTTTACAATCACGGCGTGTATGAAATACGTAACGTCGATTGCATGGTGCACACAGAATATGTGACCCATCTGTTGTAAAGTCATCGTAATTTTCAATCATTTTTTGTAGTTTACGTACAAACGGTAGTGACAGCGCCATTGCTAAGAGCGTTTCATGGGAGAACCAAACCAAACGTCATTACGAAAATAACCGCACGTTTTCGTTTTGCTAAATTAACTTTTATATACTTAGTGTCTCGGCTTCCTGCAGAATCCTGCACCTTTCTGCCTTGATACTGGTTATACTGCTTGCATATATTACAGGTATGTAAATAAACACACCACATTTTTATGTGGTGTGTTTATTTTTATATTTATATTTTTTATAATTGCCGGCTCTGAAAAATGGAAAAGGTTTCGCGCACCTGGTTATGATTAATGCTGAAGGAAATGGTTTTAATGGTTTAGAGATCTATCGGAAATATGCAATGTTATGTCCTTTAGCATTTGGTGAGGGAAGACTCTTTTTGTGTTATTGTTAGTGAAATGTAAGTGCAACCAATAGGTATAAACATACTATCAAAAAGAGGCTGGTGGCGAACCACTTGAAGCTAATAGTTGCCCATTTATATACCGAACATTGCTTTCGGCCAATGTCAGCAATATTTTTTGCTAATGCTTCTGCGGATATTCTGATACTTAAATGACATGGAGATTGGCATTCGTTATCAGAGAGTTATGTAGAAGAGTCGGTGGCAAAAAACTATTTGGTTTTTAATATGCTTTTGTATAGAAATAACAAAGACTAAACACACACAGATAAGTAGTACAAAACCTGTATCACTTTAAGCAACTAGGTTCCTGGCTATTCGTCAAGATAAATTATAAAAAAGATTATATTATATTCAGTATAGCTGACACAGTAATTTTACTTCTAATGAAAACTGTTTTACTGTAAATCAACATTCGCGCAGGAAAATAACCCGGAAAGCAGTTGTCTTGTATTTATCTGTGATACGTTTTTTTGTAAAAGTACGGGAAATGTAACTAATATTTTGTTAACACATTTCTATTTTATTATTTTTTAACCGATTTGGAAAAGGAAGGAGGTTCTCAATAAGAGCATATTTGTTTTTTTGCATATCTGTGCTATTATTAAGAACAGCCGAACCAATTCTGCAGAACCTTTTTTTTTTATTATTCAGCATATTTCTAGTTAGATTATAGGCTATTATAATCATTAATTTTCTCTCTCTTTTTGCTATGAGAGAATGTTTATACTACAAAAGTACAAAATGTTTGTGTGTCCGGAAATTCTAACCTTCAGTATAGTTATAAAGTTAAGATTTGGCACAATTATAGATAATACCCTCAAATATAACTAACATCTCTACATCTTCATCCAAGATTTAGACAGTTGAGATTTGACTTGGGCATACTAGAAACCTTCTATCCACTGTCAACAAAGCTAAAGAGTTGAAATTTATTACACTCATAGACATTGCCCCTCAGGCAAATAACTTAAATTTTGTAGTGATATGCTGTTTAGTTTCATAGTTCCCTAGAGGCCGTTCCAACTCCTCCAATAAATATTCGATGGGGTTTAAATCCAACGACAGAAGAGGATAATGCAAATATTTGGGAGCGTTTTATAATAAATAACCACTTTCTTGCTAACAACGACGTATGCTTTGGATTATTATCTTGCTGAAAGGCTATTTTCGTTCCGAGCTGTAATTTATAGTACTTTCAGACAAATTAGCTTTTAAGGTGCCAACGTATTAAAACGGTCCATAATACATTAAATAAATTTCATATTTCCTACCCCAGCCACCGGCATGCAACCCCAAGGAAGAACAGACTGGTCACCATGTTTCACCGTTGCTTGTAAATTTTCATTTTGTATTCGGCGTTGAGTCTTTACCAAAAATTTATACGTCCATGCAAAATAAATTGATTTTTATCTCATCTGTAACCTTGTGCCAATTACAATCGTTTACGGTGTTCACAATTTATATTTTCAAAAATAACAATCATTTCAAGGGTGTATGTAGACTTTCGTGACTGTAAAAAAATATTGCTTTGCGCTCTCTTTTCGACACCTCTAATGAATCATAAATAAAAGATTATTGTACTGGATAATAATCATTAGTATGTAATTTACACTCATTTCATATTCATATTTATATTTCATATTTAAAATTTATATATATATACATATATATATATATATATATATATATATATATATATATATATATATATATATATATATATATATATATATATATATATATATATATATATATGATTTGAAGGAAACAACTACTCAGCGGGCAAATACCCGGGGTATTTGCCCGCTGAGTAGTTGTTTCCTTCAAATCATATTTAATAACATTAGTTTAGTCCACCTGGGCTAGGGGTCGCCGCTCTCGTTACTTGCTGTGATGCAAGTCGCTATCCGCCACAGAGACATCTAGGATGTCGATCGGATATTAGCATTCAGACCATATGAGAAGTTTCATACCTCTCACCACTATATATATATATATATATATATATATATATATATATATATATATATATATATATATATATATATATATATATATATATATATATATATATATATATATATATATTGGCTATCGATCTATCATGATTTGAAGGTGTAATTCAATGCAGCTCGGGGTATTTGCCCGCTGAGTAGTTGTTTCCTTCAAATCATATTTAATAAATATATATATATATATATATATATATATATATATATATATATATATATATATATATATATATGTATATATATAATAAAGCATTTAATATATTCAAAAATATTTTTTACCCAGAATAGTTTTCTGCAATTTGTAAAAGTTCTGTTCCTGTTTAAAACGGAAACGCATTATATTTCAAGGCATATGAACCTACTTTATAAAAATATCAATAAAAAAAAGTACGAGGAAGACGGATTCTGTGGCTTCCCTTTTTTATGGTTTGGAGTTTAAATTTTATCGATAGCTTTTGAACAGAATATAATCAACAGCGTTTGTCAATTAAACTTGGTTTTAACTGTGGTAGGCCACCCAACTTTTTAACGTTAAAGGACAATTTACTTTTAAAGCATTAATCAAGTTTTTTGTTTAATGTTGCATCTCATGAACTAGTTTCAGTCATGTTACTGAACATTTTGTTATAAAAATAAACTTTGTATTACAGTTATGTTTTATTTGTGAATTTTTTTAATAATATATAGGGTCCTGCAACAGTGCGTCAGTGTTCCATAGCTCTTATACCATACAAGTTGGGAATTTCGTTCAAGTACAATTGTTCTTACCTACACTTGAAGGGGCATAAAAAATATTTTTGAATGTACAGGATATCACAAAAAACGGTGACACCATTGAGGTAAGTTTTTATAAATGGAACGCCGTTTATATTTTTGCATATTTTCAACGTTCTTGATGTTTTTCATTCACAACTATAATATGAGCGCAATCCAGTGCTTCCCTTAGTAGCAATGAATTAAAAATGAAAAAAAAATCAATTTATATCATTGAAGATAAACGGTCCGCATTTTTCCAAATGGAGTTATGAAAGCAAAACAGGGTTGAAATCTTTTTAATAAGGGTGGTAGGATACTCTTACTATAATTATTTAAAATCCAAAATTATACAAGGTATTCGAAATAAATTTTCAAATTTTGAGAATAGATTTCTCTCACTTTTTTTCAGACGGAACACTCTGTATATTTTTACGTAGTAGTATGCATATTTTAATTACAATGTTTGTATAAGCATTACTATAGGAATTCATAGTCGTTTTTGATATAATTGACAACATTTAAACATGGGTAGTTAAAAAATGGCTTTTATTTAAACAAATTTATAAGAAAACAATTTACACTGCCTATAAACTACCTTAAATGTGCAAAATGTCTTCCATTTCGTTGTAAACATAAATCCGTTCTTTCTCTGAAAGACCTTTCCACTTATCAACATTTCAGGTGAAATATTTGCAAACTCATTTGTTATTCTGACCCGCATGTTTATTATTGTTGTCGGTGGTTCCCTGTAAACAGTTTCTTTGATATAACCCCACATAAAAATGTCCAGTTTTGTAAGGTCGGGTGATCTGGAAGGCCATTTTGTGAGTCCAATTCTTCCTATCCACGTCTCGCGAAAAATGCGCTGGAGCCCCATTCTGCTGTAACTACATCGAATTCGAGTGTATTGAGGTACATTAGCTAGTAACTCGGGTAATATATTATCCAAAAAAATCTAAATATATTGAACCATTGAGATGACCATTGAAAAAAATGTGGACAATGTCTCTAATAATTCCTTCCCAAACATTCACTGACTATCGGTGTAGTTTATCCGCTTGTCGCATACCATGTGGAGTAATAATGGAAGTTGTGACGGTTCACACTACCACTGTTATGAAATGTCGCTTCATCCGTAAACAAGACGTTCCTGAAAAACTCGAGATTTCCCTGCATTTTTAGTCTTGCCCATAGACAAAATTCGGTGCGTTTCCCAAAATCATTCTCACTAAGCGTTTGATGCAATTTTATATGGTAAGCGTGGAATGCTTCTTTAAAATTCGTTGCACAGACCTCTTACCTTTGCTTGTTGCTTTGCCGATGATCTTTCGCCATATTGAATTTTGCTGGTATTCAAGGTAAATCCTCGAGTTCATCATTTGTTTGATTTTCTCTAATAACACTTCCACCTGTCACCTGTTGATGTTTAGTCAGTCATTAACGTGTTTCCAATCCCAAACAATAAAATTGTTTTTACCTATACCCCATTCATTTCATATAAGCACATCAAAAATTATAGCATAGTCGCGCGGTATTATGCAAATACATTTTGTGAATTTATATATTGCACCTTGCGCTTATACTATAACTATGCATGACTGAAGGTCGACAAAGAGTCGCTCTGCGAGCCCAGGTAAAAAAATTGTATGTGTTCATATGAAATGAATGGAATATGGATCGGGTCAACCAGCTCTACCAACTTAAAAGTGAGGGTCGTAAAGTAAGTGGGAACTTTACAGTAATCTTTTCGTAGTAACGTAATAGAGGCCAGTTTAAAGCTACCGAGAAAAGGACGTCATTCGTAGTATTTGCTACTTTTCTTTAAACAATTATTGAATGATGGCACCATATTGACATAGATGAAAGTATAATTCTGAAAACCATTTTTTATATAAATATGGTCACTTGCAAACATCTTTCATAAATGGATCATTATTACTTCATAATATATAAACAAAATAATGTTTTCCTTTAAAAACTTTGTATTTTCGAGTGTACACATCATTTTTGCACACTTTTTTTTCGAAAAAACAATTTTCAAGAGAGCGTATTTTTTTTTCGAAGTATCAAGTAACCATTTTACAGAGAACTTTCTCGTCTTAATTTCCACACAGAGTGAATGTAAAACATCATGGTTTACTACCTACACACATTTCATTCAATCGATTTAACTTGGACATATTGACTTCAAACTAATAATCAGTAAGTCCGATTGCAATACATTATATAGTGTTATTCGAACGAAAGAGAGACAGCAAAATATAGTTTTCTCTCGTACCACTAAAGAGCTGTTCCAAAAATGAGTTGTTTCTACTAACTGATTACGTTACGTTTACGTAATAACCTAGTTGTCAACACGTACCAGGAAAGGTTCCGGAATAGTAATTGCTACGTAATAAATATTCTCCATTTTGATGAATGCTTGGTAGAGGAATCATTCCCATTATGTAACGGTCGTTAGTTGCGGAGAACTTTAAAGTTCTACTAATGGTAGCTACTACGTAGAGACTACTAAATGTGCTGCTTGGGTTGTTTTTATTTGATTTAAAAAAACCACCAGCTTTTATGTCCTGCGCTGAATTTTATCTCATTAATTCCAGAAATGCCTTCATTTAAATGCGCTTATTTTGGAAATAGCACTCAAAATATTTATTATGAACTAAATGACAAATACGATTAGCATGGATGAAGACACCACTGCTTTTGGTTGGATGGTAGCAAAAGTTTTAAGTTTTTGAAACCATATTGTCCCTGCATGTAATTTTCTGCCGCACGAAGTGGATTTACAAACACACAACGCACGCCATAATTAGTTTGTCAAAATAGTAACCGTTCAATGTAACTTACAGCGTAAATTTTTACCTGGTACATACAAACAAAACAAGATAGATTTATTGGGGTTCAAAATAACACAAAGAAGGTTTAGTTTGTTATGTAATGAAGTGGATCGTATTACTAGGGCTAAATGAGTTCTTTACACCTAAATCTGAGCAGGATTGCCTCCCTCCACATTTGCACAACAACTAATTATTATGAAATCAGTGGTAAATGAAACTGCATAAAATAAATACCGTTACGGGTCTTGCACTTACCTCGTGATGAAGGAAGAAAAAATGGCACTAAATCTTTGTTTTCTTGTAAATTTTTACGTTGCTTTTCAACACAACGTGCATTGCAAATTGTGTCAATTTCTGTGTATGTATGTGTACCTATTTTTCATTCTTGCACAAATATATGCTGTATACACTGATAGAAATTTGTATTGTGCGCTGTCTGTGTCAAATAGAACACACATCGTACATTCTTATGATTCTTTGGAATACGGGCTCGACTTATTATATGTGTATGTATACGTGTGTAACTTATTATATGGTGCAATGATTTCAGGGTTCACCTTAACATTAAAAAGTGTGCCATGCCATTTACAACAAAAGTCTAGCGGTGAATTATCCTCATGCTATTAGTAACGTTGAACTTTACCATGTTAATGAATATAAAGACCTTCGTGTCCTTTTTGACAAAACATTATCCTTCAATAACCGTATAAAGAAAATAAGTAATGATAGTCATTAGGAACACAAAACATTTTGCATTTTGAGTATATGAAAACTTTATAATGGCTTAGTTAGATCAAATCTTAATTACTACTAATTTGTCGTTTCATCTTTCTTCCCTAATTATATTAACCTTTAAGAAAGTATAAAAATAAGTTTCTTAAATATCCGTTTTTAAATAAACGCAAGTTCATAATCACTTTTCTCACTATAATGAATTGTTTTCTAAGTATAATTAATCACTTGAGCCAAGACATATTCATGGTCTATGTGTACAAACTTTTAAATAATATTTATAGCAATTTCTGATATTTTTCAACACAACCCATCAATGTACCGAATACGTCGAATAATAACATTCTATAATTCCACAGTTCAGAACTAATATGTATTTGAGGCCTACAGATGCAAACAACGACAAGTCAAATTTTTAAAGAAAAATGTACGAGCACCAATTGATCCGTTAGTATATCCACATTTATTGTACATATGTTCCAATTTCGAAACTTACCATTGGTATTTTGCTTATTTGTTACTTATTTTTGTAAATGATAAAAATCCGTAAAAAAAATCTTCTCTATCTGACACCGTTCAATTTTATTTTTACATAAAAGCTGACTAAAAAAAATATTTTCAGTATTCCATAAAGTTGTTTTCAGGCTAGAAAAGGGCCAAATAGCCAGGGACCCCTGTGCACATTTTTTAAGCCTTAATAAATAAAAAATAAGCAAAATCCGCTTGATTAAAATCCTTCAGCTACAAAATCTGAGGTAGTAGCAAATCCCTCAAGCCAGGACCGCTGAAGAGGGGTTGCTGAAGTCCTACTCCGCTTTGCCCAGCATAGCCTAAAGGCAAATAAAAATTCTATGAGGTCAAGAACATAACCAAGATCGATCTTGAAAAAAATTCCATCCATGCGATCAATTACCAAGGCCAACAAAATTCTTTTCGTGGCAAGAAGTCATAAAGCCCTTGTGTAACTGTAACATGGTGTCCTGAACGTGATTTTCTAGTACCCAAATGTGATTTTTTTTTTTTTTTTTTTTGGAAATATTCCAGCGGTTGAGAATATTGACCGTCCAAAAAAATATTTCTCAAAATTGTCTACTATACTCATAAATATCAGGATAAAATTCTTGAATAGGCAATGGGTAGTATGGTTTATAGTTATTCAGTTTTAAAACGTTTCAAATATTTGTTCTTGATAAATCGACATATTCAACATATGTCGATTTATCAGATCTATTGTGGATCGGCTAGGATTTTCCGTGAAACATAATAAAATATCCATTTCCATATCTTTATTTATTTTCCATCTTACTTTATTTCCCTTCAAGTTATATACTCAAAGAATTATTATTTCTAAATTTGTTAATAATAATATTTTATAATTATTTTTGGAAAGTGCAACTTGATTGGGAAATCGATGTACGACTTTTCTTCGAATAGCTGATATATAATTATTTTCATCAATATCTCGATAACATAATAATATAACATGCATAAGACCAGAATAAAATACGCAATTTAATATGTAAGAATATAGAAGGTGTTCCATATACGAAAATCATATTTTTCTCAATACAGTATGAATGAAACATCTGATCTTGAATTTGAACCGAATTAGAAATCTATATAAAAAATAATGATTTAGAAACGAATTTTGAATCGTTCGATTATCTTGGAAATCAAAGCAATTATGGGGGGTTTTTCAATAATAAAAATAACCCTGTACAGTAAATTTGTATTTATACAAGCTGCATCAGCCAGTTTAATTATTTTCTTATAAAACCCAAATAAGTTACTGCTGATAAACAAACCACTTTGTAAAGTTATTTTACGTACATCGCTATAGCATTTTCTTGACTTGTGGGCTAACTTTACAGTGCCTGCAAATTAAATAGCATCTATAAAACTATAAGTTACTGATTATATTATACCTTTAGGTGTCCTGGAATGTTTTCCTTTTTTTGGGTGAATTTAACTCGGTTATTAAAACATCTATTTACATAAACTATTTTTTATTTGAATGTACGATCCAGGGGAAAATTATGTATGAAGAATAACATCGTCAAGGTGCCTTCCTCCACGCTGCTGTACCTCTTCAAGGCGGGCCCTAAAATTTGCGATAACTCGTTGACATAACGGTGGTTCAATTCTCTGAATTTCTTCGCGTATTCTGGCTTTCAATTGTAGCAAATTCCTAGGAGCATCAGTGTACACCTTAGATTTCAATAAACCCCACAGGAAGAAATCCATCGGCGTTAAATAGGGACTCCTGGGCGGCCTATAAATGTCCCCCTCGCTTAGAAATCACTTTTCCAGGGAACATGATTTTAACAGCTTCCATTGATGCATTTGCAGTATGGGCTGTAGCCCCATTCTGCTGAAACCATGTGTCCCCATTATATCCAGCAAAATTTTGAAATTCTGGTTCCAAAAAATTTTCTAACATATCGCGATATCGCAGAGAGTTAACGGTAAGTGCAACACCGTTTGCGTTCTCAAAAAAGTAAGGGCCAATTATGCCAGATGCATGAAATGCTGCCCATACCGTTACTTCGGGGGAATGTAAGGGATTTTGGTGTTTCTCTCGAGGGTTTTCTATAGACCAGTATCGACAATTTTGTTTTAATCTTCCATTTTCAGAGCTTGCACCAGTTGAATCTTATAAAGATGAAAGTTCAAGTCCTTTGACAAGATGTCGTGGACAGTTGTTTTCGAAAGATTTAAGGCAGCTGCATGTTTTCGTACAGAACGACGAGGTGAACGTGTTACTGCCGCACGAACACGCTCGACGTTTTCGACACTTCTTGCTCTTCTGACTCGGCCCGTAGGTTTTTTATTAATGGTCGTGCCTTCTCTTTCAAATTTAGCAACCCACGATTTGAATAATTTTGCTGAAGGAGCTTGACTAATGTCGTGAAGGTGGTAGTGCGCTCGATACAGGCGACGAACTGTTATGAGAGAACGACGGTTCTCGTAAAAGCTCCTGACACACATCACGCGTTGTTCACCGTTAAAACGCTCCATTGCAACTGAATTTACAAGGCTTTATGTCTAACAAGCATATGCGCGCACGTTTACCACTACTGATTTTCGAGATATTTAACAATCAAATGAGGAAAACATTCCAGGACACCTTAGTAGAACTACTAGAACTAGAACACAATATTAATGAAATTATAATATCCCAAGTAGCACATTTAGTAGTGTCTACGTAGTAGATTCCATCAGTGGAACTTTGAAGGTTTCCGCAACTAACGACCGTTACGTAATGGGAACGATCCATCCACCAAACATTCACCAAAATGGGGAATAGTTATTACGTAACAATTACTATTCCAGAACTTTCCCTGTTACGTGTTGACAACTAGGTTATTACGTACACGGAATGTAACCAAGTAGTAAAAATGACTAACTTTTGGAACAGCTCTTTAGTGGTACGTGAGAAAACTATATTTTGCTCTCTCTATCTCGTTCGAATATCAAAATATAATGTATTGCAATCGGACTTACTGACTGTGAGTTTAAAGTTAATATGTCCAAATTAAATCGATTGAATGAAATATGTATAGGTAATAAACCATGATGTTTTGCATTCACTCTGTGTGGAAATTAAAACGACTACTTGTTTTCTGTAAAATGTTTACTACTTCGATAAACAGACGCGCTCTCTAAAAAACTGCCTTTTCGAAAAAAAAAATTCTTCAAAAATTATATGCTAAATTGTTGATGGAAAAAATTTTTCTGTTTATGTAATAATCTATTTATAAAATATGTTTGCAAATGACCATTTTTTAATAAAGAAACGGTTTTCAGGATTATATTTTTATCTACATCAATATTGCGTCATCATTCAGTATTACCGAAAAGTAGCAAATGCGACAAATGACGTCATTTCCTTGGTAGCTGTGAACTGGCCTCTACTACGCTACTACGAATGGGTTACTACAAACTTCCCATGTACTTTACGACCCTCACATTTAAGTTGGTAGAGCTGGCTGATTCGATCTATACTCCATTCATTTCATATATGCACCTACATTTTTTATACTTGGGCTCGCCGAACGACCCTTTGTCGACCTTAAGTCGTGCATAGTTCTGTAGTATAGGCGCGCAATATATAAATTCACAAAATGTATTTATATAATACCTCACGCCTATGCTAGAATTTTTTATGTGCTTACATGAAATGAATGGAGCATAGGTAAAAACAATTTTATTGTATGGGATTGGCAACACGTTAATGACTGACTAAACATCAACAGGTGACAGGTGGAAATGTTATTAGCGAAAATCAAACAAATGATTAACTCGAGGATTTATCTTGAATACAAACAAAATTCAATGTGGCAAAAATCTCGATCGCACAAATTTGACACTATTCTCTATATTTTCTGACATCTGATCATTCACGTATTCGTAAATTTTTTAACTTACCTAAGTTATTCATTTGTCCAAATTTTGCGAATGTGTTCAGAGGGCGAAATCTTAATCAATAACAGTTAATAATAGATCACAAGCAATCACAATCAATCATATTCTTTACTTCAACATTTGTTGGTTCTTCACTGCAATGTCCGATTTTCTCGACAATTTTTCTAACCTGCTTATTTAACTATTTCAACGAATAAGGATCGGTTCCGCAACAATCACATAATTTGTTAAATTGTTAACTTCACTTAACTATAACATAACTTTTCTATAAAAGGTCGATGAATGCCGGAACATCTTTATTGTTATTTTACTGCTTTTCGGCGCCATGTTAACTTAATGTCACTAATAAGTTACACAACTTTAAAGCTCCAGAAAATGTTTCGACAACATTACAGGAACTTTTAAATAGAACACTTTCAATTATCATTACTTTGAAATGATTCTTTGGTAACGCTGTGCAGCCGGAATCAGTACTAATCCTCACTTTAAAGTTGAAAATGCTTTAAAGTAATGCAGAGTAGTATCCGCGATGTTGCACATAATGCAGCAGTTACTTGAAAGTGAAATAACTTTGCAGTACCTGAATTTAGTAGAATTTAAGTCATTGCTATTACACGGGAATACCATAAGGTGAATTAAAACTCATCTTGTGGTATGCAGTGTAAAATTAGTCGCAGATTCAGTGACAGTTATGTAATGCCTACTATATTAAAGTTCCGATGCCAGTTTTCGTCACTTTGGTGCTATTTCGGATTTTAGAATCTTGCGCCTATTTTGATTCTACAGAGTAGTTCATAAATAATGGGCCATAGAGCAACAGTGGATTCCTAAATTTAGATAAATTTGTGCTAAACTTGATTTTTTAAAAGCAGCAACTTTTCTGTGAGTAAGATTATGGCAATTTAATTAAAAAAAAGAACAACTAATGCCTCAGATTTTCTAAATATCTGATGTGGCCAATACATAATTTTCCTATACCAGTGTATACCAGGTCTTTGGAACATGTGTATCAAATTTGAGGCTATTTCTCAGAAACTTTAACTGTTATCGCCATACGTAGATACTACAGACATGCAGACAGATTTTTTATGAAGTTATGTTTTTTCAACAAAATTTGTCGAGGTTGTCCAGAAATGCAATAGAAATATTTGACTTTTTTTTCAAGAAATTTTACTGGGTTATTCATTATAAATTACCCACCCCTTATCATCGTTATTATTGCCTATAGAAAAAACAGTTTTAAATAAAAGTTGTGTGGTTATGACTGAATTTTGTTAAAATGCTAGCAAAAGTGCAGCAGCGTGCAGATTTCAGGGTATACAAAAAAAATAATATATATATTTTTTAAATGGGATACCCTGTACATTATTAAATTATTGGAATGATCCTGATTTCAAAAATATCCCCTATGTTACCCCTACCATATACCATTTTTGAGTTATTAAATGTCAAATATTTTAGTTAAACTAATTACTGTAAATATGGAAAAGTTAACATTATTAAAGTGAGCTATGAAAATGACAACTATTATGTTTGATAACTGACATTTCTTTAATGAAATAATCAAAATGATTTCCAGTGAGGAAGAAATAAATCAAATATTTATACAAAATAGATAACAAAGATTTATTTAGTAAATTTAAATATAAATAAATAACTCATAAAAGATGTCCTATGTGTCCACCATTATTTTTAATGCATAATTGAAAATGTCTTCTTATATTTATAATTGCACATGGCTTCATTATTTACATTCAGATTGTTTATTTCAAGTCGAATCCTGTCTTTAATGACTTGAATACTATTATTATTATTATTGACAATATCTTTTAGAAATCCCCAAAAAAAATAAATCTATAATGGTCAAATCCGGACTGATTAATAGGTCTATTATTCCCTATCCATATTGGGAATACATTATTCAAATGATTTCGAACGGGTAGGATAGTATGCGGAGTTGCGCCATCTTGCATCCAAATCATATCATCAAGTTCGGCTTCCGTAAAATTCTGCAAAAGAATATTCTCTGCTTCAGGGATAATTATTTCCAGATTGGTAACTCCAGTTAAAGTATAATCATAAAATATAGGCCTAATAATTTTGTTTCTGGAAATTCCACACCAAACGTTAACAGTTTTTCTTCCTGATTTTTTTATTTGTTTTACCAATCTTTTTCTGTTGTGCTTGTTTTCTCACGAGCTTCGATTTTTCCTATTAAAAATTCCTGCCGCAGAAAAGGATGATTCGTCAGTCCATAATATTTTAGTAAAAAAAAGGGATCTTCATTCAACTTTTGAATCATCTGGCGGCAAAAGTCCAGCATTTTACTTTTATGAGCCTCTGTTAAAACTTGTACGAGTAAAATTTTATATGCTCTGCAGCTCTTAATTTTTGACTTATGTTGAATTTTGGAAAAATTTTACCTAAGTGATCGACTGCATTATTTATACTACATTCAGAATTTTTTAAAAAATTATACAATGTTTCAAAAAAGTCTATTCGCGAATAAATATGGATGGGCTTACCTTCGAAATGAAGCAGTATATCTAGCTGTTCTTCCTGGTTTACTTGAACTACACGATTTTTTTCTACTAAAACTGAAGGTATTATTCACCTTTCGGTAAATATTTTTGAACGTATTTTCTGATGGTGTTGGACGATTTGGATACATCACCCTATATGCTCTTGTTGCTGCACGTTTATTTCTGTTATTTTGCATATAACAAGTAAATATTTGGACTTTTTCTTCCTCACTGTAAACCATTTTGAATATTTCATTAGAGAAATGTCACTGATCAAACATAATAATTGTCATTTTTATAGCTCACTTTAATAATGTTAACTTTTCAATATAAGTAGTTTAACTAAGATATTCGACGTTTAGTAAGTCAAAAAAGTTATACGGTAGGGGTAACATATGGTATATTTTTTGAAATCAGGAGCGAAGGATCATTCCAAAAATTTAATAATATGCAGGGGTATCCCATTAAAAAAAATATGTTTTTTGTATCTCCTGAAATCTGCACGCTACTGTACTTTTGATAGCATTCTAACACAATTCAGTCATAAACACACAACTATTATTTAAAATTTTTTTTTCGATACGCAATAATAACGATGATAAGGAGTGGGTAATTTATGATGAAAAACCCTGTACCTTTTTTCTTCTTTCATTCATTATATCTCTTCCGGTTCTTCTCATTCATTATATGTCACCCAAAAGGCAGTTGAAAATCTTAATTGTCGATTTTGGCAATTCTCCTATTAATGTTTTTTTAAATTATCGCGGATACACACATATACACACACAAACAGACAGACATCACTCGTAGAATAATCAGAATGGATTCAGGAGCCATCAAAATGTGTATATCAATTAAAATTTCGAAGGCGAAAAAATTCATGATTACTATACTTCGTTATATTAGGTATAAATAAAATGATAAAAATATATACTTTTTTTAAATTCGCTAAAGTTAACTGTTTTCGAGATATTGCTATTTAAGTTTTGAATTCAACCAAATATTTTCACAATATTTATATTATGATGTGGCATTAGTTGAAAACGAAATAATAGTAGAGATTAATTTTAAATTGAAGAAATTTTATTTTCAGATTTGAAAGACAATTAATTGTTAAATAAAATTGTATGAAGAATATGTTCAAATTAAAAATTTCTAAGAAATTGGTAAACATGTTTTATAATTATAAATATTTAGTGGTAAAAATCATTATTTCTTGGCAACAAACTACAATACATTTTGATGTGCGTTTAATAAAAGATTACCTAATATTAAATAGGATTTCTTCATTTCTAAATAACTCCCCGGCATTTGAAATTTTTTACCATAACGCAGCGTGAGTATTTATTGCATTTTTTGTAAATAATTAATTTCGTATAACCCATAGGACTAAAATCAGGATTATGCGTTGGTCAATGCAATTGGCTGCTATAACCTATCCAACGATTGGGAAAATTAGTGTTAAAGTGATTTCGAACTCGCATGGAGAAATAATGTGTTAGAGCGCCATCTTACATAAACTACATGTTGTCGCTTAAATCTAAAAGTAAATCGTTCAAGTGATCAATCAGTTCATATTGTTAAAAATTTAAGTAGAATCGGTCATTTTTTATCAGGCGATAACCCATATGAGACCAGAACATAATTTCCAATAATTCTACACTAAATAATAATTGTAAATTCATGTTGGAAATGGCGCTCTCTTGTTAAATGTGGATTTTCAGTTTCCCATACATGTTTATTTCCAAAGTTAAACACGTCTCGATGAATAAAAGTAGCCTCATCAATGAGTAATATTTTCCTTAAAAACATTGGATCAGCATTTTGTTAGTATGGAAAAAACTGCCTAACTATAACTTAGCTGAAAGATCGGCTGGTAGTAAAATCTGTAACAGTGTAATATGGTACGGATACAACTTCTTGTGGTGTAATATTCAAGAACTGATGATTTGCTAATTTCAGTACCTGCAGATAAGCCTTGAACTTATTTCCAAGTTTTCTGCTACACGAACCAAAATCTATTTTTCTTGATCGGGCGCGATAATTTTTGGAAGGCCCAAATGATCTCGATCTGTCATAAAGGTTTCTAAATAATTTACGATCTGGCTTTTTTCTATTTTGGTATATTTACAAACATCTACGACACGTGTTGAGTCCATTAAAATTTTCGTGAGCGTATATGCTAACCATATCGTATTTCTTCATTAGAAAATAAATTATGTGGGACATTTTTAAAGTAATATTTTATACAAACTCATGTAAATAAAACAATAATATTAAAAAAATGTCTTTGACAAGAACCAAGTTTTAAGTGTCATATCAACAAACGCCTACTATGTAAAATGATACAAAAATTGTTGTGAATACTTTGGTGTTAAATAGCAAATATCTCGAAAACGGTTACCTTTAGCGACATTTACAAAGCATACATTTTTTATTTAGAAAAGCTGGGCATTATGTTTTTTAAATTAAAAGTGCCATACTCTTAGGCACAGAAAAGTTGCAGCTTTTTTAAGAAATAAAGGGTAGCGCAGGTAGACCAATTATTACGTCAATATTAAAAAGAACTTCGAAATATATGCGAAAATTGAAAATGCAATACCGACTTTGATACGCCGTATCTCTGTTAATATTTTTGGATTAAAGGTAAGTTTAGTTAAATCGCCAAATTTTAATGTCAGGAATCCACTGTTGGCCTATGGCCCATTTCTTATGAACCACCTTATATAGCTGTTGTAAGAAAGCCCTTTTGTATAATAAAGTTGTAGTTAAGTACCAAAGCAGCATTTTTAGACACAATTTCGAAACAAATTTGGTAGCTGGAAACAGTTTTGTAACTGTTTCGATTTTTACGGGAGAGACACAGGTTTACATACATTTCCAAAATTTTTCAGAAATTATTACCTATTTCTTAATTTTTACACATAACACAACAATATTATGGAACAATTTAGTAACTGTTTCCACATTTAGGTATAATTTTTCTTCGGAACAAGTATTTGAAGACATTTTCTTAACATACTGCAACTTTTGTTACTTCATTTCCAACTGTAAATTTGTGGTGATACAATATTGAATCATTCTCATGTATCCAAAAGTTTCCAAACTGTTTCCATATGCTTATAGAGTTATTATAACTTCATTTTTTACAAGCATTTTTATGATTACTTACCATAGAAAATACTTATCGGAGTATAGAGATATAAAATGGGAAAAACTAAACAATTTAAACTTTCTTCTTGGTATAGTATACAAGATATAAGAAACCAACAATGGTTTTAACAGAAGTTGGTGTGGAATATAAAAAGACGAATAACAAATTCGTTAACAACAAATCTTGCAACTGATGCACTGATGCTGTCAGATAATACGGCGAAAGTAGAAGAATGTCCTATTTCGATAGAAAAAGAAAAATATTTGAGGTATATAGTGATGATAGAGATACTTTTTTTTTCATATCACGAATTTCTTAATGATTATGTGAAGGAATTCGTTTTTCAGACAGTTCGGAACCTTTCCAAAACACAAAAGATATTGTTTCTGTTAGAAACTGGTTATTATTTCTTAAAATAGTTTCAAAATAAGTTTCTTTCAAAAGCGATATGCTGCAGTAATCAGAACTGAATGGTTATATTAGAGAAACAAGTATATTTTTATAAAATATTATATAAATTCTCGAAACATATGCATAACTGTTTCAGTGCCTAGTCATTTTGATTATGAGTGGTGGGAGTGTTTGCTATTTTAGCGGCTATTATGGGTAATCTTCTTTTAAAAGAAGACGTTGGTTATTATTGATACAAATTATGAAAAAGAAATATAACTTGATGTTCGGATTACGTTACTAATCATTATCAAAAAAATAATTATGAAAAAAAGAATTTTTAATGAAAACTTTTAATTAAAAACTTTTATATTTATAAGGCGCATTTAAAATATGGAAGTATCTTCGCAAATTAATCGATAAAATTTTCATCACATACGTCTTTTCATGCTAGACATCTGTCAAAGAGTACATTATAGTTTTCACACTATTTCAAATATTACCTTACATCTTAATAAATTGTTTACGTATTGAAAGATAATAAAGATACTCACAATATTGAAACATTCTTATTAGGCATGAAAGTTAATAAAACTTTCCGAAACGGAGTGCACACATTTTGTTCTCAACAATGTTAGTTACAGAAACATTAATCAATACACATAATGAAGTGTCGATACATTTGCGATACTGTGTACAATGCAGCCAGCTACAAATTTGAAACATGTTTCTCTTTATTTTAGAACCCAGTAAAGACGCGCACAGTGCACAATAGAAACACGTACTGTATAACCATATGAAATTATGTATGTATCGAAAATTAATCGCAACATGACGGAAACAGCTCCCATTTTAGACATAGTAACAAGCACACTTTGTTTGAAACGTTTGCGAAAACATTTTTACAATACCTATAAAAATTGATGTGCTAGTTGGAATGTATAAGATACAAAATGTTCTGCTAAATATCCAGAAGTAAATACTGACGAAACAACAATGCATCGTCGAAGAAACTGTTTCTATATGAGGCTGTACTATGTTTTCTATTGTTTTAAAACCTTAACTTTCTTGTTATTTCCGGCTCTCTAGGGTAGTAATCTAATTTAATTTACCAAACATTTGTTTAGATAATTTTATATATTCTCAGATAATTCGTAATTTAATTTCGCTAACAAAGCTTTAAAACTGTTTTTTTACATGACGCATAGCCATAAAGCGCGAAAATTGGATTTTATTATTTCTATCTTGACCCATTTAGAGGTCTAGGGATATAAAATATGCTCCTCGTAGGCTCACGAGAAGCATATTTTATGAAGGCAAGCCGAGATGACAGATAAAATTTGTCATTCATATCTTTGTCACATATAAGCGTTTCGCAATCTCTAAAATTGCCATATTTCATGAAGTTTAATATAGCTCCATCCACGTATCGTAGACTATTGTGTAAATTCACGTGTTCGACATTTACAGTATATTAAAAAAAAGAAAGACTTATAGACATGGAGTTCTTTACAATAAAAATAAAAAACGAGAACTGTACGTTCTCTCATACTTAGACAAGCAGCACATTTCTATCTGAAAGGTTTGACCCTATCTGAAAAATAACAACCATAATAATAACTTACCTTCCGAAACGAACACGTAAATGGAAGCAGGCTCAGTGTTCGATGCTGAGCAAGTGTAGTTGCCGGAATCGGCATCATTTGTATCCCTGATGGTGAGTCGGCTTTGAGTGCGTGGTCCGGGGACAGTTTCCACAGATATGCCACCCCTTGCTGTGTCGTAGTTGATCATGTGGTCGTTGTGATACCAGAACACGTACTGCGGAGGGGTAGGGCTCTACAACACCACATTTACGATGTTTTAGTTAACCAGAAAAGGTACATGTCCTTCTCGGATACTTAATCACAGTTTGAAGGACGGGTATTGTGCGAGAAGGATGTGGTGATGTGTTAGGAATTATAAGAAATTTTAGGATTTATGCCTTACCAAAAGTTATTTATTAAAAGGGCAGTAGTTATTTTCATAAATTAGATACAATAGAAAATATCTTGTAATATTATGAATATGTGCGATGCCTCATATATGTTTCCGATAGCGGACAACTAAACTACTCCTTAAAATACACTGAAGATCAATTGAAGTGTTCATTAAATTCAAATCAAATAAAATTCAAACTCATAACTTCTGAACCACGCAACGTAGAACCATTTTGTTTTTAACTAATGTTATTTATTTACCTCAGCGTTAACTGCCGGAGGACTAGTATACTCAGACTTTATTAACAATCATTTTAAACTATAAGATATATATGGTTTGAAATTAGTAAAAGTTATTTACCTAGTTGAATAAATTTATTTACTATGATTAAATATATACAAACAAAAAAATGAACATAAAACTAAGAAACTAATAATAATGAAACGATTTATTTACATCTGATTAGAAAAGGTGAACGTAACACAGAGAAATATATATAAAAAAATCAAAAATTTACAATTAAATTCAATCTAAATTAAGACATGACGCAACTATCCATACTGAAAATTGAAAATATTGGCAATTAAAGTGTTCAAATTGTTTTAATAGATAATAGAAACTATGACTTTTTTTTACAAAATCATAAATTTTTGATTGTTATGGAAGCTGAAGAAACATTCTTCATGCATTGAGGAAAAACTTTTTTTGCTTTCAATCATTCATATGAAATCAAAAAATTATCGAGTATTTCTGTATATTGCTTCCAGAATCTATACAACAATGTATCTGTGGAAGTTTCTTTTTAATGTCTAAAGACAGAAAATTTCCTCAGTAATGATATGGAATTTAATGATGTAAAAAAAGTAACTACTCGCTACAAAGTATAGGGTATATGACGAGTATCCAAAGTAACGACTACATATTGTTTAAAATACTCGTCAATTATATTCATTCGTTACTATAACTACTATACCGATACCTATTCTAGCAGTCTCACTTTTGGTTTGGGTTAACTAACTAACCTCAACGATAATTATCGATCGAGACCGAGGACCGAGAGTATTTCATTCCATTCCAGTGTGCCGGGTCGGGTGGCGACCGGTACCGATATTCAGATGAATCAGTCAGGTTGCTACTTGCTAATTTGTTATGTGGCATGCATTGATTATTTTGCTCATTCAGTACAATATAATAATCAAAATACAAGTAAATGATTGTAAAATCAACGATATAATACGTCAGAAATAGCGTAAATATTTCTTTCAAAAACAAAAAAAGTAACGAGTAACGAGTACAAAGTATCGGGTATTTGTTAAATCGTATATTAAATTCATTTTGTTTTGAGACCAATATCAGTTATGGATAATTTAACACTATTTATATTAAGTGTTGAGGGTATGGATAGGTCTAAATATTGATTTCACTAGTAAAAACTTTCAAAGTCTGTTTGCCCTTAAAACTATGAGGAAACCCAGACAATAATTATAATTTACTTTACATTGTACTTAGTACGTTAAACAGTTTTCCACTGCGTAAAAACTCAGTAGGTTGTAAGAAAAATGTGACCTTATTTCAAAAAAGAAAAAAAAAATGGAATTTAAAATGCTCTACATCTATCATATTAACGCTGATAAATTAAGAGTAGAATCTCATGAGAAACAACGCATGATACAAAAAAGACATGAATGGCATGCTCTGTAGACATAAAAATTAGTAAGGATACTACGAGAAAGGATGTTGAAAATAGACTTTTCTGCTGATATCCTGGTAAGTGTTATACCATTGAGTAAAGATGGAACAAATTCGTAAAAAAATCATTATATATATATATATATATATATATATATATATATATATATATATATATATATATATATATATATATATATATATATATATATATGTATATATATATATATATATACAGTTAGTCAAAGTCAAACTCGGATAAAGTCAAAGAAATAATATTCTTGTAGAAAATATCAAAATCAACTAATAAGAAAATACGACAAATAGGCTTGATTAACTAAATACACTGTATATTACATAATGCACATAAAAATTTACCCAATAAGATATTATGTTTATAAGAATATTAACAGTTATAAATAACAAGCATAACATAGGGTCAAAGTAAATTGTCCGAGTTTTACTTTGACCCTATGTTATGCTTGTTATTTATAACTGTTAATATTCTTATAAACATAATATCTTATTGGGTAAATTTTTATGTGCATTATGTAATATACAGTGTATTTAGTTAATCAAGCCTATTTGTCGTATTTTCTTATTAGTTGATTTTAATATTTTCTACAAGAATATTATTTCTTTGACTTTGTCCGAGTTTGACTTTTTGACTAACTGTATATATATATATATATATATACAGTTAGTCAAAGTGTACAGTGTTTCAGGTATGCTGTCATTAATTTCTAGGGGGTAGATAAACAAATATGAAAAAAAGCTCATATAAACATGGGTCCGAAAATCCCTCTTAAGGGCGCAGCGGGCCTCTGAAGCGGGCATCCAAAATTGACATTTTATTTAAATACACAGAAAGCTTTTCTTGTTGTAACACCGTAAGACCAACCAGTTTCCAGAAATCTGAACATAAAGGAATTTGAAAAATTGACTGCCTACGTTTTTATTCTTATTAAATTATGCAGAAGAGTGAGAACTCATTATCCTTATTTTTGAATCCTAGGCAATGCATGCGTTTCTTTATGTTCAAATTTCTGGAAACTGGTTGGTCCTACGGCGTTGCAACAAAGAAAATTTTTGTGTATTTAAATAAAATGTCAATTTTGGGTGCCCCCTTCGAGGCCCGCAGCGCCCTTAGGAAGGGATTTTTGGACCCATGTTTATATGAATTTTTTCATATTTTTTATGTAGAATCACCCTAGAAATTAATGACCGCATACCTGGAAACACCCTGTATATATATATATACATATATATATATATATATATATATATATATATATATATATATATATATATATATATATATATATGTATATGTATATATATATATATGTATATATATATATATATATATATATATATATATATATATATATATATATATATATATATATATCAATTAATGCGTACTTATTTCGGTTAGCACAAAACCATTCTGCCAATATTTACAAAAAATGAAAATAATAATGTGTAAAATAGACATTTAAATGCCGGCAGTAGTATAACTATGCCGATTCTAGGCCACTGAATTCCAACATCCCGTCTTCATTATAATCAGTGCCCCTGGGGGGGGGGCAGTGTCCCAGAATTGGCACAGCGATATTACTGCCAAACTTGTCCCTATTTAAAATAGGCATGTATTAATAAATAAATGTTGAAATGCATACATGAAGATATTTAATAGTTCTGACTAGAGTATATGGCAGTAGAGTGTTAAAATACACAACATCTAATTTGTGTATGTAGGTGTTACTGATGGTATTTATAGTAGAAACTATTAAATCATTATTTACATTAAAATAACGAAAACTTTAAAGTTTGCTCTATAGTCACGTTTAAATTTTGAGGCGACTAATTAATTATATTGTATTCTAATATCAGAAAAAGTATATATTTTTTAAATTGGTCTTAACTGACTTCAACTTATTAATACCGTTAATAAAAAAATAGCCCAATCAAATCCTTTGAGTTAAAAGGAGTCAAATTTACACAGCACAAGTCAATATTGACATCGGAATATGGGGTTAAGGTATTTATGATAAACTGCACGATTTTGTATTTGTACTGCTTTATAATATTCTGCAATTGAATCAAAGAAAAAATTTAATTAAATAATATTTAGATTAAAAAACATAAAATAGAGCACATTAATTAGACAGATATCAAATGTAGAAGCAAAATCTGTATAAACGCAGGTTATACTTTTAAAAAACTTAGTCATAACCAGATAATACAATTTTTACACATAATTATAATACGAAAATTTCTAATTAATAACAGTAGCGAACGAAAAAATTATGTTTTTGTAACATGTATCTGAATAGCATGTCCCACTAGAATAAAGCCTTCTGTTTAGAGAAATGAAAAGCAAAATGTCGTATCACATAACGTTTTCTTTTTACATTAATAAAACTTTACTGGCAGGAATAACATTATTGTTAATTTTACTAATCTATTTATTGCTATATACCATTAATGTATATGACATATATTAGGCTTACATAGATATATCTACAAAGATAGAGAATAATTTTTGAAAAACAATGCTCAGGTAATTTTTTCTTTTATGGGGGGTAAAATCGTCTCGCTTTAACAGCCAACAATAAGCACCCATAATGGCTGGAACCCATCGTCCTTGATAACAAATTTCTATTGTCCTGATATCTTGATGAAATCTTTCTCTTTGCTCGAGAATGCAGAATGTGAATTTTTAAAGTCATACGGCTACCAAGCGTTTGGTACGAATCTAAAAGTTCGCTTACTAGTTGCTTGTAGTTCTCATCCTTCTTGTTACCTAGAAATCCCCTGACTACGTTTACAAAAAATTTCTAAGCTCTGGAATCCTGTCCGTTGAGTATTCCTTTAAAATCTGCATCATCAAGCAATTTTCTAATTTGAGGTCCAATAAAAATGCCTTCTTTAAGTTTGTTGTCACTTAATTGGAGAAAAGTTCTCTTAAGTATTTAAATCCTTCACCCTTTGCAAAATTTTTCATTAGCCCAAGTTTAATATGAAGAGGTGGCAAAAGAACATTTTTGGAGCCTAGAAGGGGCACATATTTAACATTAATAGTTCCTGGCCCAAATTCTTTCCTTTCCAGCTAAATTATTTTCACATAATGTTCTTTTACTGCATGACTGTCCCACAAAGAAAACAGCAATATTTTAAAAGCCTCCTTGAAGCCGTACTAAAATAGCTATTACTTTTAAATCCTCATATATTTGCCATTTTTATTTGTTGTAATTAATTTTATTTAAAATGGTGCTCATACTGTCATAATCCTATATCATTGTTACCGAATGGGAAATTGGTGTAGATGGTTTTAAATTTTCATTATGTAGTATTACAGCTTTTAAACTGTATTTGAAGAAATCTATGAATAAACGTCACTCAAAAGGGGAATGCTCGATATTAAGACTGCATTAAACCATCAATATCAATACATAGTGAATTTTCCGTGTTATAAAATACAGAAAATGCCGCATTTATTTTCCTAAAAGTCGTAATCTTTGTTTCTTTAGCCAGTAAGCTCCACTCCTTAAGTCATGAACAAAAAGTTCTGTTTGTTGTTTTGACAGCCCCAAATCATTCAATTCATTTTGAGCAATTAAGTGAAGGTCACTAAAACTTTCTGGAATATACAAAGGGTCAGCATACTGCCCTGGGTTGTCTAAAGAGTCGTTTTATTTCCATTACCACCCAAAACAATATTTTGCCAATCTAAAGGCGCAGCTGGTACTGGTAAGTTTGATGCATTGTGAGGAACTGATTTTAGGGCTGATGGCAAATTCGGATATTTGATTTTTTTGTTTTTCCTTTTTGACATGTACCTCAGTTCTAGTTACAGAAAAAATAGTAATCATCGAAACGATTGGTGGGTTCTTGACATACCACTGGAACCCCAAAATGTAGACAAACGAAAACACTTTCTAACAGATACAATTAGGCACTTGGAAGATGGAAACAGGACTGATACTGAAAATGCCCCACCTTACTTTAACTTGCTCTTCTAAAATTGCCGTCCCATCATAAAATTTATTACCTGGCAATATAATAGGGTCTATTGTGTTGACACAAAAAATGGTACGTATTAGGATTTGTTGGATATTTTTTCAGTTAGTACGGAGATATTAATAATATAAAAACAGTAGTGTGAATTATGTTGTGTCGGCCAATGTAATCTTCTAAGTGTAACGAAACCTGAACAGTTGTAAAGTTTATATATGGGGTAAAGTGGCAACCGAAGGTATTCCTGTTAAACTGTTAGTGGCGTTACTGCCATCTACGGAATAATTAGAAAAAAAATGAACAAATATTCAATAGAATGTTTACTGTTTCAATAAATGCCTTGATCCAATCTTGCTTATTATTACATTACATTTGTCAAAAGTCTCCATTGTAAAATAGACATTATGTGCTGCACTTTTTTTTGACAAATAGTGGTCCTGAAGTGGGTTGGTACCTTTGATGTGTAGATAACACTGACGTTGTTTTCCACAAAACACCAAAGTACTATATGCTGCACTCGACGCGTGTTTCACCAACCAAGTTGGCATCATCTGGACATGATTAAAACTCTCAATTTTAAAACTGTTAAAGATGGGAGATGATCTAAAAGTTAGTTAATGACAGATCTTGCCAAAATTAAAAAAAAAACTTCTTGATTTTATTGAATCAAAAACTCTTTCTATTCTCTGCGGCAATCTACTACAGTGATTTAATTTTTTTCAACCTCTTCAGCACTTAGCTCCATGATTTTAGAAACATCATACCATGCGCCATTTTTCTTCATTATAATTTTTATAATATGTTACTTGAACATTCCACATACTCATGTTTTTCAAATTCTTTAACTAATGCAACGCACTTTTCTACAGATCATTCAATTTTCAATAATAATACGTTGTACCTATGCACACCCAAATTCATAAGTAGACAACAAAAACATAAAAATAACTCGTAACATTTTTTCCTTTGAAGTTTACCGCCAACTTGGCGAACATCGTTTTTTGTTAGCGACCACCGTTATCAGCGCGCAAATGTTAGTAGAAATGTTATTGGAATCTATTCTTCACAAACAATGTTAGCGAACAATATTAACGATCACTGTTAGCTAACAATGTTCGTGGAGGTGTGGAAATGTTATTTCGATGCCACTTCTACATTTTTTTCGTCATATTTAAAACCTTCAATGCCTCTGAGAAAATAAGATTCTATTTTGATAAATGCACTATTCTTGAGATATTGTTGATAATGTCACGTTTACATTCACACAAAAAAATCAGATTATTTTCTTGAAAATATGCAGATATTTAGGATACCTGAAAGCAAGGGAACAAACACCTCACCTTCATATTCCAAACATCTGTGATTGCGACTCGGTAACATGTTACTAAAAAAATAATTATTTTCAACGTTATTGATTTTTCTTAATTTTCTTGTCTAAAATCTTTAGTAATTCCTTTTGAAAAATATCCTACGTAGTGTATTTTTTGTAGACAAATAGTTTAAAAATTTTTTCTGTTACCCAACAACATGTATCTAAAACAATCTATTTAAAACAAAATTCTTCAAGTGATATAACTACTCTATTACACTGCCACTGATTTTTGAAATATCAAACAAAAGCCATAGTTCTATTAGGCTTTCGTAGTGAAATAAAAATACCAAACTTTATGAAGACATCTCAAGCCGATTCCGAGTTATTAATAACATATTGTCTCCAGTAAGGCTGGGAATCGAATACGAATAGTTCGAGTATTCGAATATGCGAGTATTCGAATACGAATTATTCTAATGGGAAATTATTCGAATATTCGAATAGGTACTCGAATATTCGAATATATTCAGTATTCGAATATTCGATTATATCTGAGTAAATTTGAATATTAAAATGTATTATTAAATTATGTACGAATAGGTATGCAGTTTGCATCCAAGCAAAGTAGGTAGATAGTAGGTATAGGTAGGTACCTATTCTTAAATCCAAATATATAAATAGACCACATTAGTGGCACGTCTTACTCCCAGTCAAACTATTCCATCTCTTTCTCGCCTCGACCTTATTCTTACTGTACTAAGGCAGGGGTTAAAATTAAATTTTAAATTTTAGAAAACCTGTAAATATTTAACTATTGACTTTTCATGTATTTGTTTTACCTTCACAATCTGCGTCTTTTTTAAAAACATTCTAATTTTAGAGCACTTTTATTTTCTTCGAAAACGAAAAATATTTATGACACAGAAGTATAATAAACTAGCTCTATTTTTGTTTTATTTAAGATTCAATAGTTAAATGTGAACAATAGCGCCTCGTTCCTAAAATAAAATACTAACTGAATAATTCTGACCCTTAAAGCACATGTTCAGGAGACACCCTATTGTGGGTATGGAAAGCAAATCAAATTGCCTGCTTAGTGGTTTACGTCACGACTATTATTGTGATCTATCCAACCAAATACTCAAATAGAGTATTCACTATTCACCAGTATTCAGTGCTATACCTATTAATAATGAATATTCGAGGATCCGGATTATTCAGATACCTATTCGAATAATTCGGATTAATCGAGTATTCGAATAGGTATTCGAATAATTCAAATTATTCGAATAGTTCGAATATTCGAATATTTTTTCGAACGAATATTCAAATATTAAAATCTGGAAAATTCCCAGCCTTAGTCTCCAGTGCTTATCTCATGTAATTTTTTGTATTAATCTTACATCTTCATTATATTTATTAAAAAACAATAACTATTTCACCTAAACTAATATCAGTTTATCTTAATTTAAAGTTTTATTGACTGTCCCTATATTAATCTTGTTAAATTTATTTCCCAAAAGAAATATTTATATATACTTCCACTATCTAAAATTATACCGCATTCTACGTCATACTTGAAGAGTTTTGAAAACATTTTTAAACTATATAAAAGTTCCTGTAATTATAATAATTAAAATTTAAATGTTCCCTCATGTCATACCATCATTCTCCTGATCATTATTAAAGTTGGTGAATTGAATACTAGATAAGTTATAAGGTGTTTCCACTACTGGACTAATAACAGTTTGGTAATAGTGCTGTTTTAAGTACAGTATTTTGTTCTCATGTGAACATTAAGTTACATGAAGTTAATAATAATAGAGTATAATATGTAAAATGATCATTACCCTGGTAATTATACCATTACATATTTGAAGAAAAAAATATTTATTCTGCACTAGATTATAGAATGTAGTATAAGTTAATACATGTAGCAAGGCATTAATACATAGTTTTATAAGCGATAAGACAAATTTGCTTATATGAATATGGTCAGAATGTCAGAAAGTACAGCTTAATGATGGTACATGGAGTTTAAAGAAAGTCCTATTAAACAACAATAGATGAGAGAAAAATAGCCTCAAAAAAATGAGGGAAAGTTGCAGAAACTGTAAGTGAAATGATCCCATTGAATCAACGAATAAAAAGGAAGCAATAAATAATAAACTGTAAAAATTACAGAGAAAAAAGGCTACTGTCAAAGATTGAGAAGTGCTGAAATAATATAATAAAACGTCTTAGGGAATAAGAGGAAAAAAAAGAAATAGAAAATCTGTGTAAAAGACAAAAATTAAAAAAAAAACATAAAGAAGATAATAGTTGAAGATAGTGAAACAAAGCAGAAAATTTAGTACAATACGACTACAGTAATAATATTTAATGAAAGTTTCGTATCCATCAATGTTCAATATGTTGATATTTTTTTTGCCGGAACTACATTGGATAAAAATGTAAGAAAACTGCAACTTCTCATTAAGTCGACGTTCCGACAGTATTTATTGTGTTCTTCAGGACTACAACAAATAACAAATATTTTCTATAGAATTTAGTAAATCTAATAGATAAAAATGTACTTAAAAGTTTTTAAAAAAGAAAAAATGCTAACATTTTGAGAAAAATTAAAAATTTCATAATTACCCTAATCTCACTTACATATATCAATAAAAAAAGTGAACAGTAAATGTAAAAACGTTAAAAAATATTATAATAACTATAATATTTAAAAAAAAAAATTAAAAGAAAAATATCAGTCACCTTACCTAATGAGGTATTTGGTTTTTGTCAACACAATCATCATAGTCAAATATTGAAAAAAATAAATAAAATAGCGATACTTATATAGAATTCTAGAGCAAATATTTCAATGTAGTCAGTACAGAAACAATTTTCTATATGCATAAAGATTTTAACATTAATATATTTTATTTAGCATAATAAAAATTCTTTCTATAAAAATCGCTGTTATTATTTATTCATATGTCAGTTAAGAAGTCAGTGAAAAAATATGTTTGTAAACTAAAATTTCTAATAAAGAATCAATTTAATGTTTATTTATGGACACAGGGATGGCTATAATTTTATATATTTTTCTATCAGGTTGTTACAATTTTTTTTTTAAATGAAATAAAATTTATTAAGTAGGTCTGGCCTAATATACACAATATATAATATAATAATATCAAATTACATAATAGAATATAGTTGTTAGATAATAATATCAAATTACATAATAGAATATAGTTGTTAGATATACATATACATAAATATATGTAAATACATAACAAGATTTGATTTGATTTAATAAATGTGTATATACATACATACACAGTCATAGTATTATAGTCATAATACAAATATAGGGTCTACATAGTACATAAATGTAAGTACACAAATTCTATTACACCCATACCATCATAAGAAGTAAAAAGTATGAAGAGGAAAAAAAATATTATAGAAGTTTAAAATAGTTAATTTTATACGATATGTTTACTATACATTAAATGTTATGCGCTTAATCTACCTTATTTAATAAAAATGGGACAGTTTTCTTTTAAAGATTGTTAGTGTTTGAGCTGTTTTTATCTCTACCGGTAACTCATTAATTTGTTTAAGACCTTTGTGAAATAGGGAATTCATCGATTTCTTGAAATTTGTTCTCTGTACGTGAAAATTGTTATTGTTTCTTGTTTGGTAATTATGGATTTCTTTATTTATTGTTATAAATCCGTTTAGATAAGCTGGTAGTAAGTTGTGATTTATTTTGTAAAAATAAACTAGTCTAGTGGAAACTGTCATCCATTGAAGAACATTTAGCATTAAACCAATTGGAGTGTATCTACTGCATTTCAGAAATATCCTCATGCCACGACTTTGTAATTTTTGTAAAGCGTTCATTGAGTTGTTGTCTAGAAGGTATAAAATACTTGCACAATAATCAAAGTGCGGTTGAATAATAGTCTTATACACAATAATATTTCTAGAAAAAGAGAAATGATTAGATATTCTTGAAAAGAAGTATAGTTTTTTTGTTATTTTTCTTTTGTATATATAAGAAATGATTTTTAAATGTTAGAGTATTATCGATAATTACTCCGAGATATTTAAACTCTTTAACCAGTTCCTAACTTATTATTTTCTAGCAGTATATGTTATTTACGTTAATGTTACTATATTTAAATTTTGTAGTCAATATCATTGCCTTTGTTTTGTTAACATTTAGTTTAAGTTTATCGCTAAATACTCTTCAATTCTGGCCAGTTCATTATTCATCCTCATTACAGCATCATCTAAATTATTATCCACTACAGCAATTAAAGTATCGTCTGCAAATAGATTTAAAAGGTCACAAGACGTAAGTTTAACAATATCGTTTAAATAAATTATAAATAATAGAGGCCCGAGGACACTACCTTGTGGCACCCCAAATTTATTTAGACGGGGATTAGAAAACATATTGTTAATTTTTGTAATTTGATATCGGTCACTTAGGTAGTCCTCAAACCAGTTTAATACTATGCCATCTATACCATAATACTTTAATTTTTTTAAAAGAGTCTACTCAAATTCTCGGAGTCCGTTTTCTTATTGTCAGTATCACTGTGTCTGTTGATATGTATCATTCCGCTTATTAATCACTTTTTGTAATTTTGTTCGTTGTCCAAAATTTCAGTATTATCGAATTGAAAATCATGATTTAACTCGAAATGATGTGTTGCAAGAGCGGTTTTTTCTATTTTGTTAATATTGCTTGCATTGCACGAGTACTAATGTTCATTAATCCGAGTTTTAAATAGTTGTTTTGCTTGTAAAATAAATGAATATTGTCGAAACGTCGACTCAATGAGAAATTGAGGATTTTACATTTCTATCCAATTTAGTTCCGACAAAATATATCAATAGTAATAATAATCCAGCAGTAGCACATTGAGCATTATTTGCCGAAGTAGAGACGAACAGAAAATAAATTTGAAATGTTTAAGGTCTGATAAAGAAAAACAAACTTTCCTCGAATCATTTCTCGAATAATAATAAACAAATGTTAAATTTAGGCCACTTAGATATTCAGAATTCAAAAAGAAATCCAAACATTAAATAAATAAATAAATAAATAAATGGTCTCTTTATTTTTCCGTATACATGTATTACATGTACAGAAAAATGTCAAAATAAGTAGGAAGTTATCAGAAAAATGAGTTGATTGATAACCTAAGTCAGTAAAAAATCAAAAACACATTTATAAAATAGAAGATACGTATAATAAATAATTTAAAATATGTATACAAAGAAATATAGATTGTGTCCTAAAATTAATACTTGGCTTTGTCAAAACTAGACTTTTGTTTAAAAAACTTTTTAATTCAACTTTTAATCTTTTTATATATTTAATGTCCTTTATGTTTGAAGGCAACATATTATATAACTTGGGCCTAAAGAAGAAAATGAATCGCTGTGTATGTGATTCTCGAAAGAAAATTTATTATTAATAGTTGTAGTTTTCTAAACTAATTCAGTTTAAAACTCGGAAAAATTTTTCTGAATAGTTCTAATATTAAGCTCTGTTTATACATAATTCACTTCAGATATTAGACATTATCCAATTTTCTGTTTGTTTTTATCCAAGTATATCTGGCAATATTTAAGTTTTTATCTCAAAACCTACGCCTGCCATGATGTTTGAACATACGCTAACATATAGACCATAATATATTTTTCTCTCAAATATTTGCTTTCGACATAACTTGTCAAAATCTACAAATGTATGGTTTATTCTGATTTACGTAGCTTTCTTAGTCCGTTATAGATTCGCGACGAAGCAATAGTTTTTGTATTTTTATTGCATTTTCCCTAGAGCTTATATACAAATTTATAGTTAAGCAATAAGTATAGACAGTATTTTTATAAATCACTTATTTTTTGCAGTGTGAATGTTGCTTGATAAATAAATTTAATATTCCTATACAAGTATTGTCTACCATCATATCTCAAAACACATTTTTTAAACATGAAAATTGTTTCATTGTCGACTAGGTCATTTAGGTAACTATATTAAGTTTAGAAATATTTCAAGATAAAGACAATTTTTTTGGTGGTGAATTGATGTTGAAAGATAAAAGTTGTCTCGTGGTCGAGTGGTAAGGCCACTTGCGTTTCACCCTGGAGTCCCGGGTTCGATCCCCGGTCGAGGAGCTAGGATTTTTTCTAAGCCAGAAATTAATTCTAACATTCCCAGACATTGGGTGTGTGTCCATTATCTCTAAATGTGTAGCCCTCTCCCCACACAAGGTACATTGAGATACCCTCAGGAATACAGGGGTTGTATTACTTGTGGTGTTTAATTTTAATTTTGAAGACGGCGCCAGGGACACTAGCAATCAAAATTGTTTAAATTGCAATGAGGCATTTTGCTACTCATTCGATATATATTTCAATCTATACACAGTCTATTGGAAATACCTTGGGGCACATTGTGGAACGTTTCTCTGGTGGTGGATGCACATTAGTCGATTATCTTCTACCGGAAGCCCGAAAGACTCTCCGGTTGAGTAATAAACACTTTGGATTTGAGAAGTCCAAGAGTGTCAAATTTGGCGAAAAAACAGGTCATTAAATCAAGCCATAACGTTCGATCCACCTATCAGGATACAGGTTTTCAAGATAATTTCTAACGTATGAAGTAATGTGGAGGGGCACCGTAGCTGGAAGATTATTTCAATCCCTTGATATTCCTGGGTATTATTTTGGATTACTTTAGACTGGATAACATTCTCCAAATATTATGGTAATAACCCAATCAATGAAAAATTGTCTTATGCTGGATCGCCCAAAAATCAACTTCTGAGGAAATTGTGTGCGACTTTCGGTATACCAATGTAGATTATGACCATTCCAATATTTCACATTCTGTAAGTTCTGATTAGCATTGCGCAAAAATGAGCATTTGTCACTGAAGCAAACTTTCCTCAGGTAATCATCATGTTGAGCAATTCTTTCAGTCATGATCTTACAGAACTCCATTCTTCTGTCAACTTAGGTACTACTTTCATCTTGCGTAGGTGAAATTTATTTAGTTTTTTAAGAAAATTTATTTTTACGTGTGCTATCAGAAGAAAATGTATTTAATTTGTAATTTCAGAAAACCATTTTTTGATATATTCATTTTTCATGTCTTTTATTGAAAAGGTGACAAATAATCTAATTGAATTATAGCTAACAATGTGTTCAGATGGTCACTGTACGGAAACTCATTACTATCATTAATTCAAGCTTTACGTTAAATATTTATTTACGACTGACATGTATGTGTAAATTAAATACGTAACTTTTGTTGATTCATTTCCCTCTAGTTTAGAATAGTTTATTTTATATAACGTTGGGCAACTATTTTCCTGACAGTTGCAAGAGCCATATGTTAAATTAGATTAATTATCTCAGTTTAACGCTACATTTTGTCATTAATATATTATTAAATATCAACAAAACTATGCATCCAGTTTAATTTTAATAATGATACAAAATATTTGTGTAGTCAACACGTAGTTGGAGAGATATGTACTGACTATGTGAGTACAAATTCCCCCGTTTGACGATACCTACAACTAAATATAAATTGCGTTTAAAAATTATAAAAGTTAGTGTTCTGTGAATACATTGTTGGTGCTGCATTTGGAATTTGACATGTACAGAGATTATAATTTGTTAACTGATAATAAAACAAGAGAACAATCGCTATTTTGCAAATTAGTACAATTTATTGACTACAAGTACAACGTATAAAATGCAAAACATTTTATGATTTTTTTGCTAAACAATTAAGCCGGTTTTTTTATCGAAAACAGTTAGTCCGACATATTATTAACAAAGAGGATCCACTTTATGCAAAAATGAAGAGTCGTAATTCTATGCCAAAATGACAAGAAAGAGAAGATTGAAAATAGGACAAAAACAGGATTTCCTCATTCGTATGCTCCTGAAATTTTGTTAGTTAATAACTGGTAAGGGTACGAAGGAATAGAAGGAAATGAGATTGCTGACAACCTTGCAAGAGAAGGGACAGCATCATCAGTCATCAGACCAGAACCATTTTGTGGAATATCTAAAAAGCCACACAAACGAGGTCAGAATAAGTGAAAATAAATATAAATGCTCCTACTGGATGTTCAGTCCAGGTCAAAGACAAGCGAAGAAGTCTATAAACTATTCGAAAAAAAAAAGAGGTAGAGAGCTGCCCATACTCAACAAACCAGAGTTTAACATATTAAGAGAGCCCGCTGAGATGCCGTCTCAAACAAAAAAAAAATAGGCAAAGCTAAAAGTGACATGCTGCTTCTTCTGTATAAATTAATCAGAAACCGCGGAACATATACTTTGTTCATGCAAAGTCCTAATTCACCAAAGGCTATTATAGTTGGAGCCGGTATCCACAACACCTAAAGAAGTAGAATCCACAACTTCCAGGAAAGTTTTATGCTTCTTCAGAAGAAATTGATGGGTATAAATAGATATAAAAGTATTATCATAAAATATTTTTTTGGGACGTAGTTAAGGAAGGCCATTAAGGTCGTAACAACCCACTCGCAATCTAAACTAATCTAATAGTAGATAGCATGCCAAATTGCAGTAGGTTATGTTTTTCCGAAGATATTAAATAAAAACCAACCTTTGAGTAACATCTTTGTTATTATTAATCTGTTCTAATCTTAGTGTACTACATGGCCAATTTATTTAGATTTCTATATATAACAAAAATATTGATCACTTTTTAGTAATAGTTTTAGCTGCCTTGAAATTTAGTGTGATTTCATGATTTCAAAACGACAACAAAAAACTGACCCTTTTAGGTTATATCAAAGTATTTAAACAGGTATAGTCAAGATTTAATCAAACTTCGAGTTTTAATAATGATAATTTTTTCCTTTGGAAAATACTTTTTTTAAAGGACTGATAAAGAAGACATAATTATGGCAAAAAAATATTTGTCGTCACAAAAATGAATTGGCTCTACACAGTTTATATAATCTCTAAATTTGCTAGAAATTCCATGTTACTATTAGTACAGGTACAGAGAAATACAGGTTAGATAGGTTTTTGCCAGCGAAATTTCAAATAAAAAGCTTAAAATTGGAGGATATGTCCATTAGCTCTCTAGAAATAAATCCTCAAAAGTCCCAAAAATCTCTTTTGCGCAAACCTCATTATTTTGAATTTACATGCTATTTTTTCCGCTTTTAGCTTCTTATGCATTAAAAAAACATCATGATGACCCACAATTTTTTCTTGCTCCTATTTGTGATTCTTAATACATACATAATCCGATATTTGTGATTTACCATATCAATTATACAAAAATACAAGGCAAAGAAAATAAAAATAACAATTTAAAATGAGAATCGAAAATGTTATAATAAAAAACTTTGTGTAACAAAACAAAAAACAATCGTTCCAACAACAAGCTTTGTTGACGTGACCTGCACCGCAGTCGTTGGCGAATCAGACAAGTTTAGACACGTTTCGCTGACTTGACAGAATTAAAATGCGTGTTGCGACTTACAGTTCGTACGTAACGTAGTAATCGGTGCGGGTATATGCAATCATATATATAATATAATATGTGACTTACTACGATAAGTTTTAAAATGAGTGCAATTATTAAAATTGGCACCATAAAATTCTTAGAGCGTCATCTGGTAGCTAAGTAAATAAAAGTAATTTATGAGCTACGAAATGTCGAATTCCGCTAAAAAAATAAGTACAATATATTATTTAATACATCCCTTGTTTTTATTTAACGAAAGATCAATTATTAAAATTGGCACCGTACAATTCTTATATCGTCATCTGGTGGCTAAGCAAAAGTAATTCATGAGCTATGAAATGTCAAAATCCGCTAAAAAAACAAATACAATATACTATTCTATGCATCCGTTGTTTCTATTTAACAGAGTTGGTAGAGATTCCTTTGTTTGAGATTTCAATATCTTTGATAAACAACCGAAAACTAAAATAAATTTTCATGGTTTCTTTGTTTTATAAGTATTTAATTACGACGCATACAACATTGTTTAAATAGATGCGTCACAATAGTGAATAAATAATTATTTTGAGTATTCAATGTTCCATATAGAAACTGAAGTTGCTTGATTTCTTTGCGACATCTCTAGGTCAAAAATATTCTTACGTTTCAGATGATTTGTCGTTATAACGCAATGCTTTGTAGGTCTCAACATTAAATGGATATTATACAAACAGAAGACCGGTAAAAAGACAGTGGAAGTGATGAGGGTACTTGATATTGTTCGTAAATTCGATATCTCACGTAAAAGATATTGTTGACAAAATTTTGGAGGGCAAAACAAGTGCTACCGCTCATGTAGAGTGGAGGAAGCAGTACACGAAGTGCTTTATAGAAAACATATAAAACCGCTCTCAGAAACCTCGTGTGATTTGGCACCATTCTCATAACTTTGATTTCAAGCAATACTGCTTGCTCTGCAAGAAGGTGTATCGTGGACATTGAACATTTAGATAGAAATGAAGTGAGCATTGTGACGACGTTGTCATTCATTAAAACTAGCTCACTTGGTACGAAACACTGTCCCCCTTTAGAAAAATAATGGTATAATCGACAGTGCTATCATATTTTCAATGTGAGGCGTTACTTTCCGGCTCATTTCTCCCTTCAGATGCAATGCAACAACATTCACAAAGTTTTTTTTATCAAAGACAGCTATGGAGAGGGGTTCAAATGTACCTTCTGAACTGGGGATGGGAATTGCAGAGTGGGAAGTACACGCCTTAAAAGTCAAATCAAGCGCTGGGGCCTATTAAAATACCCAAAATTATTGCTTGCAATTGCAAGTCAACATGCGAACGAAACAGCTATAAGTGTCGCCGTAGCGGTCCGCATTTTTCTACTATATGTGGTTTCTGCACTGGTCATGGCTGTAGTAATAGATCATCAACATGCCGAAGAGGAGCTGCATACAAACCGCAGTTTGGATTCTTTGAATCTACGAGGCGCTGCTGGTGCATCGAACAGTTGTCCATCATGTTTAATTAATTATATTAATGTGTATTGTCACTGTATATTTGTAATGTTAAAGTATAATTGCAATAAACGAAATTATAATGGCAAAAAATAAAAAAACGTTCGAAATTGTGTTGAAATTCAAGATGGCGGTGTTTGCCTAAGGGGGATTTTTGGGGACATTTCAGGATACGTTTCTAGCGGCTCCCTAATTTTAGCCTCTTATTTGAGAAACTTCCAGGTTTCATCAATTTTTATGCTAACTGGCCTGTACTATAATATTATCATAATGCAGGTGTCTAGTCATCAGTTTCTCTAAAAGCCAATTTCTTAGTGTTCTAGTTAATCAGTGATAAAATATATTTCCATATTATGCAGTTATTTTCCAGCAGTTTTAAGTGTGAAATAAAAAGAAATCTACAATTTTACAGCATGGTAATAAAATTGCATCCTGCAATTTCTAATATTTTTCAGGTTTAGTGAAAAAAGAACAATATTTTCGAGAACATAACTCATTTGAAATGAGTTTGGTAAGTTCTGGGACTAGAGCATTTATTCATCGCTGTGAAAAGACTAATATGAGAATATCCATTTTTATAGATAGAATTAGACTATTAGTTACTTATGGCACAAGGACGAAAAATGGAGTTTTTCGTACGATTGTGGAAATTTCCAACCGTATGAGTACGAAAAACATTTTCATCCGTATGTATTACACTATTTTTTAGTCGATTGCAAGGAAAAAATAATTTTTTATTTCTTATATTTATTTTAATTGGAAAATCTGATTGTAGTCGACTTCACGTCACTTTGATACAACCTAATAAGAATATCAGGACAGTTTGTTTCATTTGTTTATGGTATCCATTATTTTATTCATACTTATATTCGAATCAAAAACTACCACTTTTTTAGTACAATTGAATAAAAAACAAATTTTATAAAAATTGTTAGTTCATTTTTTGATGGACGAATGAAAATCAAAAATATTCACGGTACTTGTAACACTGCGATTTTTGTCAACAGTAAGTGCAAATGATTGAAATTTATCTTCACTAAATAATTAATATTTATTTTAAACTCTTGGAAATTAACAAACATTTTCGGTAATAACAAGAAAACGTAATGAATGCTTTAGTAATTATTAAGTTTACTACTAAAATATTTTCTACATCGGAGAAAGTAATTTAATATTTACTTTGCTGCATAAATATGAAAATTTCAGGGGTTAATTTAAAACAGCAAGCTGTAAAATTCTGTATTTCAACATTTATGTCAGTTCGCACTTTCTTGAGCTATTAAACCACTATATATAAGGTATCTGCTTAATGCTTGCAAGAAAACTGAGGTGTGAATGGTTGTGTAAAAATGTTGTATGCTTGACCATATACAAGCTGTTCCAAAAGTATGTAGCCGCACTCTTACAATAAGTAGATGGGCTCAATATAAAACGAAAACTCTGATAAATATTTGGTCAATAATACATATTAAAAGAGTGACATCCTACCAAAAATGGATGGAAAAGGTATTGTTTTGCTGTACCTCAGAAACCATAACGATTTAGATATTACTTTTTGTTTAATATCTTAACGCCGAGCGCCGCACAGTGGGGCCTAGGACGTCAAAAGTTGGCAGAAATTCGAAATTTCGAAAAACGCCGTATCCGATTTTTATTATGTGTAGGTAATACCCAATGAGTCTGGGCATCTATGGGTATTTTATTATCACTAGAAATTGTGAACTACCTGCGATACACCAGTCTAAACTTGTGCTTCCTACGCGTTATTAATAGACGGGTTATAGAGAATTTAATAATACTGTTTGTTTTTATTTGCTTATTTCTCGGCGTATTTGAAAGATATTTTTATTTTACCAGGACGTCATTACCCAATGGTAAGTCTAACAATTTTTATAATATGTGACTGATTCTATTCACCCACGAATATAGTAACGATTCTTTTCTTGAAGCTATTTTTATATCGAAAATCAAGATGTATGATTTAGGAACCTTAGCATTTTAGTTTAGTTCTCAATGTTTCGGAATTATACTTTTGGTCATTAATGTTAGCTAATAAGATGATCTTTTAGGGATATGGTTAGAAACTTGCGCATGTTTGCGCCAATTTGAACTAGCTTAAGATAAATATGAATTATTTTTAAATCTTCTTTATGTATATACGAGTTTATATTTTTAAATTTATTCATTTCGAGATCGAGCTCTGATGAACTTTTTCTGACAAAGACATTCCTTACTTGCGTAGAAAAGGTTTTGTTTTTATAAAAGATTTTGAGAAGTAGGTACGGTGTAATATACACAGCGAAAGATTTCTATTTAGTAACTACGCATGGTTTGAAACATCTATAAGTTTTCCCAATTACCCTCCAACAAAAAAGGGAATTATTGAGATACCTAAAATGTGTTTTTCTAAGCTATCTGAGAGAGAACAAAGCGTCAAAACATACAACATACAATAATTGAAAGGCAACAGACATTGTCTATCGCCCTGTAAACGCGGGGTTTTCAATTGCAGCTACAAATGAGCCACTGGCTTCCTGTCGTCGGTGGTGTTCGTTTGTGTCGTTTATGTCTTTTTGCAATCCTGAACGGTATTGCGCCTTCCAGATTCAAATCCGTATGATCTTTCTTGATGGTATTTTTAAAAATTGTATCTTTGAGTTCACACCCCATGATCGATTTTGGGCCTCCAGATTCCCAACTAATAGGTAAAACATCCAGGTCTGTGAAAACTGGTGAATTGACCAATTACTTACATTGCAACGTTTGCGCGTGGGCATTAACCTAAGTTGAGGAGAGGGACATTTTTATCATCTATAAATAACCGTTTTATGAAAACTAATAAGAACTTAACGTTATCGCCAGATATAAATAGGCATTGTTTGTCGCCCTGTAAACACGGGGTCTTCAATTGAAGCCATAAATGAGCGACTGGCTTCTATCTTTGCTACGCCACGCTGATGAGACTCAACAAGTCCGAAACACGTGTCCACGGTATGCATCCTTTATGCGGGTCTCACCTTTGATATAACATCCGTCTTGAGATATACTGTATACGCCCCACTGCGCGTCATATTAGGACTGCCATTTTGAATTCTTTATTTTTGACATCAGATTCGGCATCAACGATTCCAAAAACCCATAAGTATCCATTTTTATGGAAATACATCGAGGCCTTGAGTTTATGCCAAATTTTGTTGTAGTTTGCCCCACTGTGCGCCGGCCGGCCGCTCTCAGTAGCGTCACATGTACGTTCCCGACAATAACGCATTTAGGTCACTAGGTTATTTAGGTCCCTTGTTAGGGCATCTTTCAATCCATAATGTGAGGGACTAAAATACCCTTCAGTCCCGTCGTATATACACTATTTCATGCACATCCGGCCTTGAATCTTAAAATTAAAACAAATTTTAGAAAAAAAATTAAATGTAAGTATCTCTTACTTCAAAAATGAAAGGCTTTGCAAAACATTATGCAATTTGTGTTAGTAACTATGGTAATACCCAGGTAACATTTTCGGTCTTCTCAGAAATGTAACGACGTCTTCACGACCTAAAGTATGTCACGTCTAAATGTGACGACCTTATTACAACTCTTTTACGACCAAATTTGGACGGTTGGGAAAGGGTTGTCACGACTTTTCATGTGACTTAATTGAATATGACTTTTATAGAACTATTAGTTCGTGTTCTAAGAATCGAGTGTGATATTGTCATATAGAAGTCGCCTTCCAAATAATGAAAATCAAAGAAAATTTAAGAAATCATAAAAAAAACGTATTTTAAATATTGTTTTCGAAAGGTTAGAATGTATACATATTTGTACAGCATAATTGATAATATCGAAAAAATATATTTTCTAATCAAGTTTTATGTAATAAACCTACAAATTAAATTTAAAGTTTTAATACTTTTGTTTGTTAAACATGGATGGACGCCAAATTTTCAACAAAAAAATATGGCCGAAATTGCTTACGACTTAATAGTTATAAATTTATAAGTGAAAAACTACCAAGCTGTCATATAAAGTCGTAGCCATAATGAATGTATAAAGTGAATTAATTTAGGCCTTTATGTTCCATGTAATATTTATTTAAACAATTATAGATAACTAATAAGAAAACTAACTACTAACTCACTAAACAATTTCATTATTGTAGACTGTTTTTAAATTACTCTAGTCGTTTTATATTTTTGAAACTATCATAGAGCCTTATTCATACAGAAGTAATATGACCGACTGCCCAATGACGTGTTCACACCGTTCACGTGCCTCAACTGTCATTTCATATGACTATGATGATATCATTTAACAGTCATGTTACTTGATTAGAATACATGCAAGAAATATGAAATTTGGTGAAAATTTTTTAAATAATTTTGGATTCCGAAAGTGTAAAATTATAATGTGTGTGTTGAGGTTATGCGCCATCAGAGCCGTTTCTAGGGCCTTTTGCAACCGGAGAGGCCCTGAGGCCTCTATACAGGAGAAAATTAAGTGAGGGGGAGGGTTAACGCCGCAATAAATCGAAATTCTTAAATTTTGACCACACGCAGGAATTTATCTAAAAACTAGGTATTCGGGCTTTCGAACAAGAAAAAAATCGTCGGATATGATTTTGACCACTTCCATTTATCTAAAAACTGGTTGGTTGAGATTAGGGGGTTTGAAAAAGTGAGGAAGAACACATCTTTAAACTTTGTAAGAGATATGCATTCTCGTACTTTTATTCATAGACTAACATTAACAGCAAAAAATGAAAGTGATGAACTGAATAATCACCAAGTCGCTACATAAATAATTATTTAATAAGAACAAAGACAAGTGTGCTATGGAATTGAATAACGCGGTATATAAAGTGACCTCACAGGTCACGTGGAAAAAAATTATATCGGCCAAACTAAGCAATGGCTCAAATCAAGAATATATAGTCATAAATTGACGTAACAAAAAATAAGAATATACCGTATGGTATTGGCAATACATGAAAAAAGTTCAAAACATAAATTCGATTTTGAAAATGTTAAAATATTGGACACAGAAAATAATTTAGAAAAGAGATTGTATTAAAAATGATACATATTAGTTGCATTGAGAATTGTATAAAGCAAAGAAAAGATGTCAAAGGTCTGAGTAACATTTACTGAAATTTATTAAAGCTCGGGAATACTACCTAGGGGAGAGTTGTGCCACAGTGGTTTAACTGTGGTTCGTGGATCGAATACTGTACAAACGATTGTCTTATCAATTGGGTCTGTAGTGTGTGAATCATGATCGGAGTTGAACGGTTGTGACACAATTCACCCTAACCTACATTGACTAAAGACATCAAAATTACTTTCCGTATATAGAGTGGAGAGAGATCAAATAATAAGAAGATTTATAATAAGTTTAATAAGTGTAAGATTAGAACTTGGTATAAATAAATAAATAAATAAATAATCTCTTTATTTTTCAATAGACATGCATTACATGTATAGAAAAACGTCAAAAATTAGTAAGAAGCCATCAGAAAAAAAGTTATTGATAACCTAAGTCAGTAAAAAAATCTAAAAAACAATTAAAAGTATAAAATGTGTATAACGAATAATATAAAATCTGTACATAAACAAAAAAAGGAAAAAAAAAGTATATATATATATATATATATATATATATATATATATATATATATATATATATATATATATATATATATATATATGTATTATGTATGTCTGAATGTCGTCTAAGTGAAGATGAAATAAAAATGACAAAAATAAGTAAATATGTGTTGATTGACTAATACTGTAGAAGTGAGGATACAGGTGGAGGCGTAGCAATATTTGTGCGTGACTGATATAAATACAAAACTAAAAAAAATTGCAGTCACTAGAATTTCTTCAAATTTTGAATATGCATCAGTGAATATTTATCCTAGAGAGGAATTAACTGTCAGCGTAATTTGTGTTTATAAGGTACCTAAATATGATAATTTTTCGTTGTCTATATTTTTTGAAAAATTGGAAAATCTCCTTAGTAAGTTGAATACAGCTAATCCTGTATTTGTTTGTGGTGATTTTAATATTAATTTGGATTTTAATAATTTAGACTTTATTAAAAAAAAATGCTGATCGACTTGTTAATACGTTTTCAATGTTTGGATTAAAATAGTGCATATATGATTATACTAAGGTACAGAGTGGCTCTAAAACAATTATTGATAATATTTTCTCCAATATTAACAATTCGGAACTGGCACCCGAAGTAATAAAGTGTGACCTTTCTGATCACTATATGCAAGAAGTTTGTTACAATTATGAAAACAATAAGGAGTGTCAAGAACTATTTATTTGTAAGAGAGATTTCAAAAATATATGTAATATTGCATTCTTCGAACATCTTGTTTCGATTGAGAAATGGGCTAATATTGATTTTTCTGCAAATATATACTTGGCCTTTACAAATTTTTTAAATAAAATCGAGCAATTAATAGATGTTACATTCCCATTACATCACATTAAATGTAAAAACTCAAATATTTGCTCAAAGAAAAACAATAATAAATGGGTTACTAGTGACATAATTAATGAAGGTAAATTTATCAGACAAATATATAGATTAACTTTAGACAATCCCGAAATAAAAAATATTATAACTTATTAAAAAAGAACCATAAAAACAACATAGGTAATGCAAAGAAAAGATACTATTGTTCAAAGATGGAGACTTCGTCTAACAAAAATATTACAGCTTGGCAAATCATAAAAGAAAACAGTGGCACAGCTGAAAATAAACGTTTCCCTGATAGGTTTGTTACTGATAACGGTGCAGATATTAACTCATTAAATGACGCTGCACATGAATTCAACAACTACTTTCTTGACTCTATAAAAGAACTTACTGACAATATGAACATTAATGCTAATACACATTTAAATATAAACTGTTCTAGTAATATGCTTTTGGCACCTATCGTGATCAATAATGTATAATATGATTAAATTCATATCTCAAAAAAACTCTGCAGGTTTTGATGGTATACCTTGTTCGCTGCTTGTACAGATCAGTGAATATATTGCCGATCCACTGTGTAAATTAATTAATCTTTCTTTTATTGAAGGCACTTTTCCTTCCAGCTTAAAAAAAGCAATATTGGTACCTATACATAAAAAAAACGATAAGGAAGTAATATCTAACTACAGAGCAATATCACTACTCTCAGTATTTTCGAAGCTTTTCGAACTGGCGTATGCCTGTCAACTTAAAGCCTATTTAAATAAAAATAATATAATATCTTCTAGTCAATATGGGTTTAGGAAGGGATACTGTACGCAAGATGCAGTAAATTCGCTCTGTACTTTTTTACTCGAAAATATTGACAAGAAGAAAAAGTGCGAATATTTGTTTTTTGATATGTCTAGAGCATTTGACACAGTGAACTACGAAATGCTGCTCAGCAAATTGAATGCCTATGGTATAAGGGGTACCTAATTCGTTGATTAAATCTTATTGAGTAATCGTACTCAGGGGTAATATTAAAAAGTTGATGGCAAATCACATCAATCTGATGATAAATTAGTTCCAACTGGTGTTCCTCAGGGCAGTACCCTGAAGCCCCATTCCTTTCCTGATTTTCATCAATGACCTTTGCAACTATTTGAAAGTGTCGAATGAGTTTCACGTTATTCAAATTGCTGATGATGTGGCAGTTGCATCTGTGGCAAATAATGTTCCAGATCTATCGCGAAACGCAAACGTTTGTACCTCAGTAATGGACAGATATTATAATGATTTTGGTTTGAAACTTAACGGGTCAAAAACTCAAATGTTAATGTTTACCCATATTACTCCTGATTTTAGTTTATTGCATCTAAAATTGATCATTTATCTATAAAAAATAGTGACTCAGTCAAATTGTTAGGTACATTAGTGGATCATAACTTAAATTGGTTTGATCATATTGACTATTTAATAAAAAAAATTTCTATTAGTTGCTATGTTCTACGGCAGCTTCGCTCTTATGTTAATTTCGATGTACTTAAATTATATTACTTTGGACATGTGCAATCATTATTAAATTATGGCATTTTATGCTGGGGCAATTCTAGTAGAATGAATGATTTGTTCATAATGCAAAAAAAAAATCATCAGAACCATGATGTTCAAGCATTCTACCTATTTCAGTAGGGACCTGTTTCCCTCCTCAATATACTCACGCTACAATCTTTATACATCTTATCGTGTTTTCTGTTTGTTAAATCTAATATTAACAAGTTCATTTTGTTTACAGATCGTAACATAAATTACAGAGATACCAATAATATTCTGTTACCAAAACATAAATTATCTGTTGTTGCTAATGGTGTAACTATCATGCCCATTAAAATATTCAATCATCTACCCAACTACCTGAAAGAAATATCTTGTTTAAAGTTATTTAAATCAAAATTAAAAAAATTGTTGGTACATCATTCCCTTCTACACTTCAGAAGAATTTTTAGTGCCACCCTGTAACACTGGCATCGACAATTATTTACTTTTTTATTTTTCACACAACCATAATATGCTTTTACACTTTTATACTTTGTAGTTTGTTTTTATATGACCACAGTTTGTTCTTATACTGCATATGTTTGTTCATATACATACTTTCAAAAATATATATATTTGGAGAGATCATACTCGATTATCTAGATATACCAAAAATTTCAAAGCAATCGGTATATACGTATCTCCATATACATCTAATACTCTACACAGTAGCTCACCCTGTATATAAACAAAAAATATGTATATGAACAAACACATGCAGTATAAGAACAAACTGTGGTCATATAAAAACAAACTACAAAGTATAAAAGTGTAAAAGCATATTATGGTTGTGTGAAAAATAAAAAGTAAATAATTGTCGATGCCAGTGTTACAGGGTGGCACTAAAAAATTCTTCTGAAGTGTAGAAGGAATGATGTACCAACAATTTTTTTAATTTTGATTTAAATAACTTTAAACAAGATATTTCTTTCAGGTAGTTGGGTAGATGATTGAATATTTTAATGGGCATGATAGTTACACCATTAGCAACAACAGACAATTTATGTAACATAATGTTATTGGTATCTCTTAGACTGTAATTTATGTTACGATCTGTAAACAAGGTGAACTTGTTAATATTAGATTTAACAAACAGACAACACGATAAGATGTATAAAGATTGTAGCGTGAGTATATTGGAGAGGGAAACAGGTCCCTACAGGAATAGGTAGAATGCTTGAACATCATGGTTCTGATGATTTTTTTTTGCATTATGAACAAATCATTCATTCTACTAGAATTGCCCCAGCATAAAATGCCATAATTTAATACTGATTGCACATGTCCAAAGTAATATAATTTAAGTACATCAAAATTAACATAAGAGCGAAGCTGCCGTAGAACATAGCAACTAATAGAAATTTTTTTTATTAAATAGTCAATATGATCAAACCAATTTAAGTTATGATCCACTAATATACCTAACAATTTGACTGAGTCACTATTTTTTATAGATAAATGATCAATTTTAGATAATAAACTAAAATCAGGAGTAATATGGGTAAACATTAACATTTGAGTTTTTCGACCCGTTAAGTTTCAAACCAAAATTCATTACAATATCTGTCCATTACTGAGGTACAAATGTTTGCGTTTCGCGATAGATCTGGAACATTATTTGCCACAGATGCAACTGCCACATCATCAGCAAATTGAATAACGTGAAACTCATTCGACACTTTCAAATAGTTGCAAAGGTCATTGATGAAAATCAGGAAAAGAATGGGGCCTAGGGTACTGCCCTGAGGAACACCAGTTGGAACTAATTTATCATCAGATTGATGTGATTTGCCATCAACTTTTAATATTACTCTCTGAGTACGATTACTCAAATAAGATTTAATCCACGAATTAGGTACCCCTCTTATACCATAGGCATTCAATTTGCTGAGCAGCATTTCGTGGTTCACTGTGTCAAATGCTCTAGACATATCAAAAAACAAACATTCGCACTTTTTCTTCTTGTCAATATTTTCGAGTAAAAAAGTACAGAGCGAATTTACTGCATCTTGCGTACAGTATCCCTCCCTAAACCCATATTGACTAGAAGATATTATATTATTTTTATTTAAATAGGCTTTAAGTTGACAGGCATACGCTAGTTCGAAAAGCTTCGAAAATACTGAGAGTAGGGATATTGCTCTGTAGTTAGATATTAGTTCCTTATCGTTTTTTTTATGTATAGGTACCAATATTGCTTTTTTTAAGCTGGAAGGAAAAGTGCCTTCAATAAAAGAAAGATTAATTAATTTACACAGTGGATCGGCAATATATTCACTGATATGTACAAGCAGCGAACAAGGTATACCATCAAAACCTGCAGAGTTTTTTTGAGATATGGATTTAATCATATTAACTACATCATTGATCACGATAGGTGCCAAAAACATATTACTAGAACAGTTTATATTTAAATGTGTATTAGCATTAATGTTCATATTGTCAGTAAGTTCTTTTATAGAGTCAAGAAAGTAGTTGTTGAATTCATGTGCAGCGTCATTTAATGAGTTAATATCTGCACCGTTATCAGTAACAAACCTATCAGGGAAACGTTTATTTTCAGCTGTGCCACTGTTTTCTTTTATGATTTGCCAAGCTGTAATATTTTTGTTAGACGAAGTCTCCATCTTTGAACAATAGTATCTTTTCTTTGCATTACCTATGTTGTTTTTATGGTTCTTTTTTTAATAAGTTATAATAATTTTTTATTTCGGGATTGTCTAAAGTTAATCTATATATTTGTCTGATAAATTTACCTTCATTAATTATGTCACTAGTAACCCATTTATTATTGTTTTTCTTTGAGCAAATATTTGAGTTTTTACATTTAATGTGATGTAATGGGAATGTAACATCTATTATTTCCTCGATTTTATTTAAAAAATTTGTAAAGGCCAAGTCAATATTTGCAGAAAAATCAATATTAGCCCATTTCTCAATCGAAACAAGATGTTCGAAGAATGCAATATTATATATATTTTTGAAATCTCTCTTACAAATAAATAGTTCTTGACACTCCTTATTGTTTTCATAATTGTAACAAACTTTTTGCATATAGTGATCAGAAAGGTCACACTTTATTACTTCGGGTGCCAGTTCCGAATTGTTAATATTGGAGAAAATATTATCAATAATTGTTTTAGAGCCACCCTGTACCCTAGTATAATCATATATGCACTGTTTTAATCCAAACATTGAAAACGTATTAACAAGTTGATCAGCATTTCTTTTTTTTAATAAAGTCTAAATTATTGAAATCCAAATTAATATTAAAATCACCACAAACAAATACAGGATTAGCTGTATTCAACTTACTAAGGAGATTTTCCAATTTTTCAAAAAATATAGACAACGAAAAATTATCATATTTAGGTACCTTATAAACACAAATTACGCTGACAGTTAATTCCTCTCTAGGATAAATATTCACTGATGCATATTCAAAATTTGAAGAAATTCTAGTGACTGCAATTTTTTTAGTTTTGTATTTATAACAGTCACGCACAAATATTGCTACGCCTCCACCTGTATCCTCACTTCTACAGTAATAGTCAGTCAACACATATTTACTTATTTTTGTCATTTTTATTTCATCTTCACTTAGACGACATTCAGACATACATAATACATCTGGATAGTTGATAACTTCCAAAAACACTATTAGTTCATCAACTTTATTACGCAGGCTTCGAATGTTTAGATGGCAGATAGACAATTTTCTATTTAGTATTTCTAATGTATTACTATATATATTATTGGTATTTACAATTTTGTTGGAATTGTTGTAATGCACTTCATTCGAACTTTTGACTGCACTACTTACGAAAAAGCTGACTAAGTTCAGTACTCTTATTTAAATTGTATATCTCTTGAGATGTTGATGGACCACACGGTGCTTGTAGATTTACAGAAGTACTTCCATCTATCATTTGTAGAGATAAGTCAAGATCGTCTTCATGTATAGTACTTGCATTTTTTTGAAATATTTAAAGGGAGGTCATCACAAATGTTAATAAAAACTAGATTTTTTGCAACAGTTTTCTTACTAATAGCCTGTTTTATGGATAAAGCTACCGATGATTTATTGCACTGTTTGAAGTTGTTGTTTATTTCCACATAGGATATAACTCCCGGCACTAATGTATTAAATTTAGATAAAAAGTTGCTTAATTTAGAGTTATATTTATTTATATGTCTATTTTTAATGAAGTTAGATTGTTTATATGCTAGGTAGGGAATAGAAGTGAATAGTACATTTGTGTGAGAGCACTTTTTTAGTATATTACAGATTAATCTGAATGAAGGAGTCATATGTTTATGTATATCATTTGATCCTGCAATTATAACTAAATAGTCCTGTAGTGTAAAATTGATTGTCAAGCTTTCGACACATTCAATGACTTGATGCAGGAGAGCACCGGGTTTTATGATTGACGTTATTTCGTGATCATGTGAATTATTTATTAGTGACCTGAGTTGACTCACCATATTACGGCCTATATCATCAGTCATTAAGAGGATTTGATTTTTTTTCTTCACTTGGGATTTCGTTTCATTTTTATTATCGATGCAATTGGGTACATTTTCTGAATATTTGAGAGCATTTGATCCCTCATTTTCAGTCGTCTGATGGATATGTTGATTATTTGGAACATTTAAATTTATTTCCTCACTTGATAAATCGGTTGACGTAGAGGCATGCTTGACTTCTTGTATTGTTTGGGTGCTATTATTTCTTATGTTTTTTACAGTTGATGATATTTGCTTTTTTAGATCCCTTATTAGTTAGTAAATTCAGCTCCTGTATAGTTTGTTCATGTTTACTTATAAGCGCACTCATTTCTGCCTCGGATTTTATGGCTTCATCCAAAAGTAATTTACTGTCATTTTTTAGTTTTTGTATATGTTTATTTTTCGCTGCACTTTCTTCGTTAAGTTCACTAATAGTTTTCTCAAGTAAACTTTTTTCCTCATCTTCCTCACTAAGGGATTCGTCCGCCTTACAACAAACAATTTTGTTGTCCTTAACAAAACGGATTTTACTTTTAAATTTAGATACACAGCACTTATGAAATATATTAGAACATTTTACACAGACGTAGTGTATGAAAGGTTTTGTTTTGCAACATTTGAAGTTAATTTGTACATTAGCGCTCATCGAAACACAACCGGCCGGCATCATAGTTTAGAACTGAATGTATAGATAGAGGTATTATTGTAAATTGTTGATTGCAATTGTAAAAATTGTTTAAACTGTTTGGTTTATTATTTGTTTGGTTGACAATGTATAAAGTACTATGAGCTTTTAAATAACTGTTGGATTGGTAAGTTAACCGCTTCATGTTCTTTTGTTAACACGTGTACAGAGTATATTCATTTTTATAGATTCTGATGAAGCCCGATTATCTGTAAAAAACCGGTCAATATTAGTTACATGTTTTTATTTTATTGTCCAGTATCTCACAAAATTAAATTTAGTATATAACATTATGGACACAAATTCTCCTAATATTAAAAATAACATTATTGAGTCAGGCGTACTGAACATAATGTGCATCAGGTAAAAATTCTTGCACAAATTGTAGATCATTTTTGCTGTCAAAAAATAATTATTGTATCATTCTACTTTCATTTATAACATAAAAAATTAATAATAATAAGAGAGACAAAACAGTCATACAAACTTTCAATCTAATATTTTTGTTTAGTGTACCTCGAGGTATGCTTCTTTTCTCACAGTTGATATTTTTAAGTTAAAAATACAATCATTTTTAATAAACTTTCAGTTTTTCAGTAAATAGTTATTACCCGAGCTATTGACGTTGTCTAGATTACGTAATTTAAATTAATAATGGATCACGAATTAATAAATAATATGAAGTCAAATCTAATACATAATAAATGTAAAATTATAAATATGGTAATTTTAGCGTTAAAGTAAACAGCAAAAAGTGTAAATTGGGTTTAAATCAATTTAGGTGTATGTATTTTTTTGAATAAATTTGAATATTTAATTTTTGTACCATAGCTTGAAAACAAAATAATTAGGTGTGTTTTTGCCACTGAATTTAGATTAGAAAATTAGTGAACTAACATATCACTAGTTTTTTTTCAGAATTAAAATAAGCAAAGTTCCTCTAATGATTACATTGAAAAAACGTTAAAGTAATGTAGTCATAAAACTAAAATGAGATACTACCAAGAGTTGCTGTTTTCAACTGACGAGAATGGCTTAAGGAAAAGTTAGTATGTTATTATTATTGTGGTCTCAACAATTTATGGGTCCATTAAATTTTATATATATTGCTAATATGTCGGTTCAGTGGAGTAGTTGGCTAGAGCGTGCAATGACAAAATGTGATTAGAAAACTTACTATCGTAGCTGCGGGTTCGATTCCTGCCACCGGCACTGACAATGTGATGGAAATAATTGTGTGTCCACATTTTTTTCATCAGTGTAACCCGCTGCCTACGCAGCTTCAGTTTTGGAATCGGATGTTGTCTAATATTTGTGGTGCTTATTTATATTTATTTAATATTATTTATAAACAAATAAACAACCATTCAAAAATAATAATTAGAATGCGGACAATGTTCAAAAGTATATAAAAAAATTGAGACAAAAAAATTACTTAAGTAGACAAAAGTCATAAACTTGTACCGGGTGATCCAAATGAGCATCCATTTTCTTGATTATTGAAAGATATGGAGATATGAAAAAAATTTTAGAATACTTTTTTTGTGGGTTTTGTATTGTTATGCCATTTCATTCCAGTTTGTCGTTATCTGTGATGAATTAAGTTTCTGCCAGTCTTGCCCAGATGGCGCCACTGATTTCTACTGGAACAGTGGGTTTTGCAGATTTTTGCATATAAAAAATGCCTAAATATCAATCTGTCTTTATTGCTTATACTGTACTCTCAAATGTTTGTCTCTTTCCAAACTATAATCGAGTTTAGGTAGCAGAACACTACGGTGCTACTTCCTTCTTACTAGTGTAGCATTCAGCGGTCTGGAAAAATTTTTATGTTTTTTGGTATTATCGTGTAATTTTATGATCATCATTATATAAAAAGTTGCTGTTTTAATTTATCGTACCTTTAGGGTAATTTTCATAATGTTATTGTATCGTAGTTATCTTAATTTATGCCTTGGGCGAATTCGTTTTTCGGCGATCAATGCACGTTAGTTGTTTTTTAGAACGGCCGCCATTGATATCGATTAATATCGGTTTATCGTGCCATGTTGGCAATTTATCTAATATCCCTCTGATATAATAATTTCGTGTGCTAAATTGAATTAACGTTCAGGTTATTGTAAATCTTTGATTTACCCGACTTGGCTTCGGCTGTCGCCATCTAGTATCGCTAGTTGTTTTCTATCTTTGTTTGTTGATATTGTAGGTCACTTGGTTATGTTCATAACTGTGTAATATTTGGAGATTGGTACCCTTTTTGAGACAACATTTTTGTTTACAACTTTTGTATGTGAATTACCTAACGTAATGCATTTGTTCTATGGTGAATCATTTTATACCAGTGCATATATTAAGCAACTAGACCTCTGTAGGGTAAGATTTTTCTAAATTTAAAATATTAAGTTTATTACATAAACGTTTTCGTATTAGTTACGAACGCTGCTCTAGTAGAGCTTTGCCTAGTTCTCTGGCAAAGATACCTGTCTAGTTATCTGCAAACTAATTAACGTACATATATTATCAAGCTATATATTTTTATTTAACTTTATCTTAAATTCATTATTACCTCTCTACGAGGAACTAATAGATAATTCAACTTAACGTTACCTTTAATTTGACAAAAATTATCGTATTGTTTTATAATTAGCAAATATTTATTTACGTTATCTTTCTATTTGTCTGGCTGTACAGACATTCTAAACTGTTTTCTTGAAGATTACCTTCTTTTAGTAAAAAATATGTAAAAATATAGTGAATATCTACTTCACTTTGATTATTATCATAGCTGTACCTAGTTTATTTGTTGGGCTAGTATTTTTTCTATTTAACGTAATATTTATTGATGCTTAAGTTAGTGGAAGTCCTCAACTTTCTAAGGTATTCTGGGATACAAATCAAAGTTTGGTTAGTTTGCAATTTACTCCGTAAATTCGTGTTAACTTGCATATTTTTTCTACGTAATTGGACAATTTAAACGTTCCAGCTTTCTACATTGTTTTGCCTATAGTACTTACTGATCTCATAAAACTCTCCCCTTTTATGTCAATACCTGGACCAAGAGAAGAGAATATAACTGGTGGATCAAACTGAACATTGTATACTGGGTGGAGCAGAAGAATGATATTTTATTCAACTAGCGTTTCGTCTCAAGGGTAACTGTAGTACTGACAGTGGTGATTAACCCTTAACCGGTAACGTGCCGTCTAAGAGACTGCATCAATTTAAAACTTTGTGATAACTTCGTAACGAAAGGCGCCAATGGCCATGGACATCATGTAAATGCTTGTGCTATTGGACCACCCCCTCTCACCCAATTTGCAACTTCAAAGTTTAATAAACCTTGAAAGTAGAAGCGACATTTGGTTCAGCGTAGTCTGTTAGACGGTACGTTACTGTTTGCGTTATTACAATCGGTGAAGTGTTAGAATGGCCGTGCCATTAAAACGTGTTCGTTATGGTGATAAAGACTTTGAAGAAAGTATGTTGCAGTGGTATGATGAAGCAGAAAGTGATGTAAGTGATATAGACTCTCTTTCAGAAGATGAATACGTAAAATCGAATCATGACAGTAAAAGTGAGTTCTCTGAAAGTAGCGATAGTGGTGAAGAAGGCGAAAACGTAGACGTACCGGAAATAGGGACAAGCCAATATTTGTATGGAAAAAATCGGTACAGGTGGTGTACTTCGCAAGTACAGCCTACCTCGCGTATAAAAAAACACAACATTATAGTGAAACTGCCTGTTTTGAGAGGAAAAGCTGCTGAACTTGGAGAAAAGGTTGATCCTTTTAGTGTCTGGTGCTTACTATTTACACATGACATGTTGCCACATATAGTTAAATGGACAAACTGCAAAATAAGGGAGATGCAGAGTAAATATCAGTTACAGAGTACAAGTCTGAAAGAAACTGATGTTGTCGAATTGAAGGCGTTTTTGGGCCTTCTAATTTTTACATCAGTTCATAAAAATATTGAGACCCTTTTTGCCACGGATGGAAGTGGTCGAGACATATTCAGAGCTGTTATGAGTGCAAAGCGATTCGCAATACTTTTGTCGGCTTTAAGGTTCGACAATAGAGTAGATAGGGAAGAATGAAGAAAGATTGATCCTACAGCACCGATTTCCTTCATTTTCAAAAGCTTCATCGAAAATTGTCAGAATGTAGATGGAGTCAGCTAGTCAGCAACAATTGATGAGATGCTTGTTAGCTTTAGAGGCAGAAGCTTTAGAGGCAGATGTCGTTTTAAAACATATATGCCCATGAAACCATGCAAGTATGGCATCAAAATCATGGCACTGACAGATGCAAGAAATAGCTATCTATTTAATGCGTACATATATAGTGGGAAGGATTCTGATGGAGTTGGGCTTATTGACGAATATAAGCGCTTTTCCAAACCGACGCAAACTGTTTTACGTTTGGCGGAACCTCTTTTTTGCTCAAATCGAAATATAACTGCCTATAATTGGTTCTCATCTATTGAGCTAGTAAATATTTTGTCCAAAAATAAACTTACATATGTTGGCACACTAAAAAAAAAAACAAGAGAGAAATTCCTCCATCATTTTTGCAAAAAAAAAACTAGAGATGTGGGGTCGACACTTTATGGATTTCGTGAAGAGTCTACAATAATTTATCACGTGGGAAAGAAGGGCAAAGCCACGCTCCTTATTTCTTCCATGCTGACAGGGTTTACACGGACCCAGAATCTCAAAAACCTGAGATCATAGCATACTACAACGCCAATAAAGATGGAGTCGATTCTCTTGACGAGAAATGCTCAAAACGTTCGTCAAGTCGACGAACACGCAGGTGGCCTTTAGTAATTTTTTTTTAGAATTATAGACATTTCTGTTGTGAATTTTTACGTATTACATCAATGTTATAAGAAAAATGAAGAAATTAAAGAAAAGTCTAAATTTGCTAAAAAGCTGGCTTCAGAACTGGTAGAAGAGCACATGGAACGGCGACTGAATAACCCACGCGTACCTCGAGACTTACGTTCCACAATAGCCCGAATACTAAATAAGCCAGAGCATACGTTTCAAATGGAAAATGAAAATTTGGTTTTAGAAAATCGAAAACCATGCTTCTTATGTAACAAAATGACACATCGGTGACAAAATTCTTGTGTGTGCAATGTAGGAAGCCACTATGTCTACAATGTTCAAAACCTAAATGTAACAGCTACATAAATAACACATAGATTTGGGACATGCTGTATATATTATGCCTAGTCTTTTAAATGTATTTCTAGCAAGAATGTGTTTTTTAAACCTTATTTTTCTCAGAAATGTAAATGCTTCCACGTTTTTTGCTATAGTTCAGATAATTTTCCTTTTTTTTTTTAAGTTGTCGCAGAATTAACTATTTTTTTGTAACATTCACATTCAAATATTATTTTGTTGCATATTTTTTTTAAAAAATGTTCCATTTACCAAATAAATATTGAAAAGATATATGGTTCTATTTAGTTTTTCATCAACAGTAGATTTTTATATTCTCCATATTTTTATTTTTTTTAATTTAAAAGGAGTAGTCTCACGGACAGTACGTTACCGTTTCTGCACGAAAAATTCACCTTACCAGTTAAGGGTTAAAACTGATACCGAACCCATTCCTCATAGGACTGACCCATTTGAAGTTACGTGATATATTCGTCCCCAGTAAAATTTTATACTTGGTCAGAAGCATTTTGTAAGAGATCAGTCACTTTCTAAATAACGTCACATCATTTTTTGTTTATTTTGTTAGTCTTCAACCTCTTAACTGTATTTTTTAACTAAAAAGAGGCCATCTGAGATTGGTATGAATATATACACAATTTACACGTGTATATATTCATACCAATCGTTATTATACTTTTTATTTAATAATATCTTTTTATTCAACTTCATTCCCAAATAAATCCAGGAATTAACGTTATGTTTATCTATTAAAGTTTAACTTTTAATTATTTAGTACTTGCAAAAGTTGTGGCGCCCAACCTAGATTTCGGTGAGAACTCAGTTCAATATAAGCCCTTATTCACGAACTGCTAACTGAGCTACCCGTCAACAAGTACAACCACCAGCTAATTGTTTTATGCCAGCAATTGAGCGGGTGTGTTGCAGTAGGTAAGTTAGGCAAAAAGTTAATAGTTATAATATTTACGCGTTTCTTGAGATCTGTTAAACACCGTATTTTACATTCGAAGACAATCATTATCGGATTATCGGAATATTTACTGAAGATACTATATAAAAAATATACAGGGTATCCCAGTTTTAAGTCAACAAACTGTAATCACTTTACCAACCAAATTTATGTAGATATTTTGTGCTAATTAATTCACAAAAAATTTCAGGTGTAATTTCCCAAAAAAATTTAGAATTATGTTGTTCATTTTCTTAACGTTGCTGATTTCTGGCATAAAGTAACAAATTATAATAGTCAATAACGAATGCTATTAACTTATGTTTCAATTAGGTAGTTACCATTTACTCGGTGAGAGATGACAAGAAAATAAGACACATAAACATTTTATTTATCAGCACTTTCCTTCGGTAGCTTATAAACGCATCCAAATAATGAATTCATTGCTCAAAATCTAACAAACTTACGAAGTTTTTAGGATAGAGCGTTCTTGTGTGAAACCGACCAGGTAATTGAAAAATATTGCAGTTTAACAAAAATTCAATATCTTCGAAGCCAAAAAAGGCGGCTGCGTTTACCCCTTTGTATGCCGCTGGTGAATACAATTACGATTTTATTCACTATTTCTATTGGACCAGATACTGTTATAAACAGTACCAAATTGGGAGTCGATAGCAACCATTGGCTCTAAATATAAAGCAAAAATCTTAAAAAGTTTGTAAAAGTGTAACACGCACACCTATGGGATGTTATATGCACATACTGTGAGACTGGCGGCACCGCTAGATTACGAGTGAGAGTGGAGTTGGGCAGCAACGCTTAAATTTTGGCCGATATTTGAGAGAGCTAACAGGTCTTTTTGTCCTGAAAGGCGAGATTTGACACCGAAGGCTGTTGTGGTGCGCTAAAATTGATAACAGGCTATTGTGGAGAACAAAGGAGGGTAACTATGTTTGTACTGAAATGCCGGAGTTGTCCGATTTGGCTTCCTGTAGGATAGAAGGGAGATACCGGTGTAGGGAGTCGTCATCTGTATTGAAAATAGTTTTTACTATGGTATATTATTATTAATAATAAATCAAAAAATTATAAATTGCCTTTATTTGTAAAATTAAAACATATTGACAGACAAGATTAATGAGTTGGCGGTATTCGACCTCAGGTCGCTCTTCTATACAACCAACAACCAACAACATTTGCGGTAATTGTATAAGACAACACAACATGTACATTGAGTAGACTTTCTTATTCAAATTGTGTACATCAGACTTTTTCCTAGTTTAAGTTATATTGGCTAGGTAGTTTTCAACCCATTTAATGTCGAGTTGATTTGAATTAATAGAAAAGTAGTTTATAATTTGTTTATTTACTGGCAATAAAGAGCTCACGGAATTATCCTGAAACAACTAACTGCTAGTTACAAAAGTTATGACGTCATAGATAATTTTTTAAACGGCAACCCTCATTTTTAATAGTGCCATTTAAAAGAGTATATTCTTTTATATATATATATAGCATTAAATATTATAGTTACACAACTTTTTTTTATAACGTTTTTTGTGGGGGTTGCCGGTTTCTGAGAAAAACGCTGAAAACTACAACAGGGAACGTTTGGGTGGTTCATGGGGATGAAGTGGCCACTTTCTACTTTGCAACTTTTTTGATTTTCAAAACTATCTATTTGACGCGTATAGTCCCCAAGCGGAAAACTTTTATAATTGTTTCTTCTATTTGTGCTAATATTAATGGATTGCTACCTCTTTCAAGATATCTATGCTACGCTCTGCAGATAATAGATATACTCGTTTGGAGCTCGTTTCCCACACATCGCATAGATCGACCATCTACAAGCAACGCAACAGCTCCTGCGACTTCAATATCACTAAAGGAACACATTCTGGACTCACTCGCACCCACAAGCCGTGAAACTACCAAAACTGACGTTTATTTTGTCAGACGGCTACGTTGATTAGTAACGGATGTTTGTTTTGTGGTCAAAAATCACTTTGTTTTGAGACATTATTTACTTTAAGCGTCTATAAAGCAAAAGAGATAATCACCGCAATTCTGTTTGCATTTTCTCAGTAACAATCTAGTCAAAAATATAACAAAAAAATCCTACGTTGCTCATTTTTTTAAACAGATATATGCGTTCAAAAATTATTTCCCTAAATTTGGGGATCGGTGTATTATGATTGCATTATTAATGAGCAATCATTAGTCTTTGGTAAAAAGCAGTAAACTATAATTTAATAAGTATATAATTAACAAAGTTTAAAATAAGTTCTCGCTTATATTACCATTATTAGGATACAAACATAAAACCATCTTATTATTTCTCCAAACTTTTGCAAACAAAGTCCCATTATAATTTAACTCATTAATATATTCATTTAAGTGATCGATACAGCCGACTTTGTTGGAATATAAGTTTTCTTTTCGTGTCCCCAATGGAAGGCCCAAAGGAAAACATCCGATGCGTTCAAGTTATATCCCCTGAGGTCCAGGAAATAGGATCTAATGTGCCTAGCCAGACTACGTACTGTTTATTTAAATAGGCGACTACATCTCTTTGTTATGAGGTGACGTCCCATCTTGTTACTATATAATAACATGCGATCGAAAATATTGTCCTCCAAGATAGCCGGAGAAGTAAATCGTGTCTTGTTTTGAATTCACCGGTGTATGGTATGATTAAACTGTAACTAATTTAAATCAATTTTTGAAACGTCCATCGTTTCAATTTTCCATTCATTTGATTGTATTAGTTTTGGGAAATATTTAGTGTGTTAAATTGTTAGAATTGTTGACTTTGTATTGAGTAATTTTATTTTTGCGTATTTTACTGGAATTTTTATTTATGAACTGCAAAAATGAATCATATCGCCTGGCGTTACCAGAGTAGAATTGAAATTTTCGTAGAAATGGAAATTAAGCCCAAGTTAATTTCTTGATAGTTATTTTCGAACTGGAAGAAAAATCAAATACGAGTGGATATATTCCATTCCGAAATACTTTCAACATCTTAGAAAAGAATATTTCGGCATTGTGATACTGATAACTGTTAACCTACGACGTCTTCCATCATATCTTGCTTTATAGTGTCCCAAAATTCACAGAAACAAGTAGCGTCAACCAAAAAGCGGGTAGTGGTAGACCAAGAAAAACGACCTGATGAAGTTTTAGAGTAGGTTATACAAATAACTGATTTACAGCCTTCCACGTCTATTAGAAGTTTATATCAACAAGCCACTCTAGAACTCCTTCCAGCTGCCATCCCCAACAGACTATAACAAAAAACGGAAATAAGATGCCATGTTGGGTCTTTCAATACACTGTAAAGGTCACCCCTAGTTTACAATTCTGTAGAGATTGGCTTGTCTCAAAGTTATTCTAAATTAGAGCTTTATTACAACCATCTAATTTTATTGGCCTAATTTCACCATATTGAAACTAAAGGTTCAAATTTCACTGGTTAAAATCATATTTCATTTAACTTGTCACGTTATTATAAGCAGTCCATTTGGTGATAAGATAGACAAATTATTAGGATTACTGATAAGTTATTTAGCCATTTCATTACTTAAAGGGCACATATGCGTTTTAGACAGTAGGTAGCAGTATTTTGGCCATAAATGTGCCAGAGTTAGCGTGTCCGGTGCACGAGAATTCAACATTTGTGGTCGAATTAAGTAAACTATAAATCAGCAGAAAGTCAGTTATACACTTGCTGCACTGTTAACTAACGACATTAGTCGCTTAGTAGAACTCTTAAATGCATTTTGATGATACTTTACTGCATATACTACTAAATACTCTGTCGGTAAATAGGTTCTCTTAATCAATAATTGGGTATATTAAAAATAAGGCATATTGAAATCTGTTTTTTATAATAATTGTATTACAAAGTAGAGGTAGACGTGCTGCAAACTAAATTAAATTTGTTCTAAATGGAGCTAAGAAAATTACAAATATGTACAGGGAAGAACTGACACAATTTTAGCAAGTAATTAAATTTGACAGTTTTAACATAAAATTGAAGTTTTTGCAGTTTCAATTAATAATAATAACCAGGGTCAGGAAACTAGTCCGGAGTACAGAACCGGTAGCTACTACTACCTAATATGGTTGACAGAAGGATACACTGAGGGAAATATCTGGCTTGAAATGACTAAGAAGCCTTAGTTTTTTCAATTCAATAAATATTTATTATTCTGCATTATATTTAATTCAGACAAATAATTATTTTTCATAATTTTGTTATAATAAGCATATTTCGAAGATTGGATTAATTGACAATACTAAATGATTTATTTCAGGAATTCTCTTGGTATTTATTTTTTGTAATTAAATAATTATTTATAAGAAATAAATTTACTCATGAATAACACATTTGCATCTGCCACATTTATTACATCATTATATTTATTTCATAGAAGGAAATATTTACTATTAAAGTTTATACCCTAGTAGCTGAAATAAATATTTAATTCTAATAAGAAATATTTATTCCTCATTAATAAATTTGTTTCTGAGAACTAAATGTTTGCCCTCTACCGGCGAAACCACTGTAGCGCATTAGACAAGATTCGACAAGACGCCATTGTTCCCTTTTTCTCTTATTAACAACTCTGTGTTAAGTGTTGTGTCCCTTTCGGTAGATGTATATTGTATAGTTTATTAGAAGACTATGGGGCTGGAAAGCTTCAAAGAAACTTTTATATGTAAGTTTTTAATGTTTGTACGTGGTAATTTGTACCTAACCTAGCCAAAAACTATTTAGTTGTGAAAATTTGTTCGGAGTTATTTATTTGTTATTTTTTTAATAAATATGTGTAAATATTTTTCATATATTTAATTTTATTTACCTTTAACATAGACATTTGTTTGTCTGTATCCTTAACCTGACACATCAATTAAAAATTACAATAAACAAGCGGTAAAGAAAATTGACAATTAATCTTTATTTGAACTTTCTACTAATATTTCTAAGTTAATAATAAACTCACTTATTTGGTATTTTTGAAAAGTTCCAGTTAAGCACATCACAGTCAAAATAAGAAAAGAATAAAAAGAAAATCTGTAGTCAAATATATCGGTTTAGAATGTTCTTTTTTTATTACTTTCTTTCTTGCATAAAAATAAATAGATTATTTTTTTAACTAGGTGTTATTTATAGACTGTATTATTTTATATTATTATTACCATACAATCTATAAGATATTTCGCAGTAATTTTCATTGTATTATTTTTTCTTGTTCGTTTACGTTTTATTTTAAAGATTATATCCTCGCATCAATTCAATGCAAAACTTTTACTCGACATAAGCGGTTATAATGCATTTCCTGATATTTACAATTTTCCTGAATTGTCTCTTAAAATTTGACATGGAAATCCAGATTTATATATAATAAATTTGAAGTTTAACTGATTCTAATAAGTCACATTAGTTAAAAAAAATTTAGAACTTTATTAAGCATGAATAGATACCTTAACACCTATGGAAGAAGAATTAACATAATAGATATATGTTTTAACGTCATCATATTATGAAGTTATAGTTCATGAGAGTAATTGATTATACTGATAGTGATATATTATGTATGTACCTACATCTACGCAAAATTATATAAAAAATTATATGATATCTACCCTATCATTTTTTACAATATGTTTTATTATAAACAACTCGTGAAGCATACATGTTTTTAATATAAAATACATTTTAATTTCGCATATATATATCTACCATAACATTGCTTTAATGACAAAACATCGAATGTGCAAATTTGTCGGTTTCGACTTTTCTGTTGGAAAATAATATATTTTTTTTAGTCTGCAGTGCCAAAACCGCAAATGCGAATATTGAATATTTTTGAAATATTTTTACACCATGAAACTTACCTATAAAAAAATTACCTTTGGATATTTAACAACAAATTGAACTTTATTTTCCTTCTTCTGAAAAATTAGAAAAATGCACATTCGTTGTTTTGGCAGTGGACCGACGATATACTTTACAACTTGTGAAAAAAATAAAAAATATCTACTATAATTTTTAGCAAAATTGATTTTTTTAATACATCGTACTGTAGACAAATCGTGAGGCATACATTTTTTAATATAAATCAAATTTTAGTTTCGCAAATATAAACCAGGTAAGTAAAAATTTTTATATGTATTTTTTTTGAATAGAAATGTTTTTAATTTTCTATATTCATTTATTTGTTGTATCCGTATAATTTGTCTTCGAACCTTCTTTGGGTATTAAGTCGCTATTCTATATAAATTGTTTATATATGTTTTTAAATAAACCATGCGTGGCAAAAGGATTGTTCAGATTGTTTTTTTCTCCAAAAAAACCAACCTATGACTAATTCTTTCGGCTCAGAGATTTATTTAACAAATTCTTTAAATAACTTATAAGATGGTGGAAACCCAAAGCAGGTGCGGGGAGAAATAGTGTTTTTATTATAAATAAATTAAACAGCGTTATTAACAAAAATTAACAATTTATTTAATATTAATGAATATACGAAATTTTCATTAATTTCATTAATTTTCCCTGAAATTAATATATTCATCAACAATAAATCCACGCAATTTTCTGTAAAGAGTCTTATTCCTGAGAAATAAATATTTAATGCTCAGAAACAAATATTTAATGTTCAGAAATAAATGTTTAATGTTCACAAATAAATATTTAATGTTCAGAAACAAATATTTCTTACAAATAAGTATTTTGATTTAATTGATAATATTAAATATTCGGCTTTTAATCAAATAAATGCCTTAATTCTCCCAATTAAATGTTTAGTTCGCCAAATACAAAGAAATCATTTATTTGGTTGAAATAAAATTTATTTCTCCCAACTAAATCATTCCCTCAGTGTATACGTACACAAATGCCTATTTCTTTAAACAATTGTATTCTATTGAACAACCAGAAAATATCTCCGTAGATGGGTATGGTTTAGAAACTAGTAGCATTAATCTCGTTTCCTTCTCAGAAAATGAAGTATTAATGGCATTAAAAAAAATAAAACCTAAATTTACCATGAGTCCTAACAGTATTCCAGAATTCTTATTGAGAGACTGTGCTGATATATTTGCTCTCCCCTTATGATTCTATTTAATCTTTCTGTTAAATGCTCTTGCTTTCCTGATATTTGGAAATACTTCAAAGTATGTCCAGTATACAAAAATGGCAATAAAAATGATATAACCAATTTTCGACCAATAACGATCATTTATAATTTTGGCAAAGCTTTTGAGATATTACTGCATAATATTATCCAACCGCAAGTTAAAAATGGTATTTCCACTCGGTAACATGGATTTATGAAACGCTGCTCCACAACTACTAATTTAATATGCGTCACGAAATACATCTCTATCCATTGACATGCAGGTTCAAACAGAGGTAATATACTTTGATTTCACGAAAGCTCTTGACTTATTAGAAAACTTTCTATCTTTGGAATTTCTGATCAATTGACAGTTTTCTATAAATCTTACTTGACTAATAGACTGCAATATTTCGCGTATAATAGGTTCAAGTCTTCTGATTATATTTCGTCTTCAGTTGTTCCTCAAAGATCTGTTCTTAGGCCACTGCTTTTTAATATTTTCGTAAATAACATATTTATGTAATGTGCTAGATGTTTCTTTTTTAATAATATGCGGATGTAAAACTCCTATATAGAATTTCTAACTTAAGTCTGCCATCGAATTAGCATATATGGTCAAGTCACAATTAATATTCGTTCTGCATTGGTGGCTCTTAAGAGGGCTAATCGAACCAGTGCTTGTAAGGTAATTTTTCAAAATTTATTTCTTCCATACGGTTTGGTCAAATTACACCAAATTTGGAGGATCAGTAGTTGAAAGTGTACTAGAGGGTACATGTATATCTATTTTAATTAATTTTCACTTTATGTAGGGAAAATTTATACTGTAAATATAAGTGAAATTTGGACGTGACTAGCTCCTGAATTATGATATCAATCGGTAAAATTCGAGGTAAAATTCATGCATGTCGTCTAGAATGAATCTTCATAATTATGCTCAGCAAGTTTCAAACTTTTATTCCGTACTATTTGGTTAAAAAGAATTTTCTAAATAAGTATCTTTGTCACTAAAAATGGAGCAAGGAAGTGTTACCTCTATCGGGAATCGCACCTCAATGAAGTCGGTGAAGAAAACGTCCAGTGAAGGTATAGTTAAGAGCAAAATTATTCAGCGGTGCATGTATAAACACTTTCTAGAGAGTGACACAGCTATCCGAAGCTTTTTCCCGACTAGGCCCCTTAAACTTGAGCGATTTGATCTGTACATAGGAAAATTAATATTCTACATCTACCGAGGTTAATGGTGCAAATTATAAATGGTTCACATGGACAGGCACTGACAAACCGCACAGATATTTTTAACGACTTTTACACTTTGCTTTGTATCCCAGGTGTCTGTGCCTATAGTTTATTTGTTATAGCTCGACTTTTCCTATCATAATGACAAAGCTTTTTTGAACACTCAAAATACTTGGTATAATATTAACAACCTTATTACATCGGAAATCAGTTGTTTCGTCCACTGTCACCCACAAAAATTTATATGGTGCGTCCTCTGCAATATTGCCCAAAACAATAATTTTATACACACTTGGTAGATGTTTTACACAATGTAGCGCAATTAAGTAAAGAAAAACTACATCACAATCACGGTGTGTATGAAATACATAACGTCGATTGCATGGGATACACAGAATATGAGAACCATTTGCTAAGTTATCGTAGTTTTCAATAATTTTTTACAGTTTAAGCACATTGCTAATAGCGTTTTATGCGAGAATCAAACCAAACAACCACAACGAACCACACTCTTATGTTCCTGATATAACTGAACTTGTGATACCAACGAACAAACTAATCCCAGAATCTCTGCATTTGGTAGATGAAAATGATAAAGAAAACACACCATCTATATCTACCAAAGTGGAAAATGTGAAGTCTGTACATCAAGTCGACCCTCTGACAAAGCTGACAGCTAATTCTGATAAAAATAAAAAGAAATGTGTGCAAGTGCAAAGATTAAAGCATACCATTACAGCAACAAACAAGTTAGCAAAGTTGAGTGAACAAAAAATGTTACAGAGAAAAAATATTTAAATTAAAAACTAAACCTCTACCGGAAAGATATAGCAGTGCAGAGCAGAATTGCTACTGCCTTGGAAGGAATAGCTAAAGCCTTGTCATAAATTTTCAATTACATTTAGTCTAATCTGGATAAATTTAAATTAGACATTATTGTATTAACCCTAACTTGTGTTGAAATACCCAGTTAAAATGATGTAGAGTTAATTATTTGTTAAAGTATTTAAAGCATGTACATTTACCAAAGAATAGCAGTAGAGAGTATTGTTATAATTAAAAATGTTACAATTTTGCAAATTTTTTAAACTATTATTATTACAGAGCTGTAAAATGTAATATTTAGTTTTATTATTAACTGAAATACATTATTTTGTTACTTGTTATTTTATATATCACTATTAATCATTATAAAAATAGAATGATTAATGTTATTTTAGCATTTCATTCTAAAAATTATACAAATTATGCAAATTTTGCTATTGTAGTATAAAATATGTAATATAAAATATACTTCTCTTTGCTGCTTCTTAGAAAATATCTATGTGTGCAGTTCACATACTGATGTAAACAAATGCGATATGCTGATAGGAGGTCATGGGTATACTTCTGCTGTAAAGGAAAGTCATAAGGAATTGCCAGACGGTACAACATGCCGTCTCAATTGATTCCAGAGAATTTTACACAATTTAAATCAGATTTTTTGAAACAAGAGACATTTCTTAAAGAGAACTGAAAGAGACAGTGAAAATGAAGAATTTGGATGAGATTCATTACTACCTTACAACGATAATTAGCAAAATAAAGGGAATTCTTACACTAGACAAAAAAATAGAATTACTTGCAAAATTGCTTATGTCAGAGTATAATCGAATTAATACTACATTAGATCCTAATCAAATCCTAAAAATAATTGAGTGTTCCTTATCAAAAAACACTTATTAGTATGTAGTTGGATGTATGCGTGCAATGCAGCAGAATAGATATTACTTTGCAATGGGGTTCTGATTTAACAATAATCATGGAAAAGCTTATCAGACGACAGCAAAATTAATTATGAAATATTTACGCATTTCTTCTGATTGAAGGTGTTACATGTTGGACCTTGGGAAACAACTTTTTGAAGCTCTTTCAATCATAAAAAATAGAATATATGGTACTAGTCTTGTAACACAGTAACTCTTTGAAATTATTTGAAGAAATGCGTCAAAGAAATAAGATTAACGTCCAATATTATCAACATATTAAAGGGACCTTTAACTTAAAGGGAGTTTCAGTGACAAGAAAATGTATTACCATCAATTCCAGTAAAATATAAATCAAGATATAAATATGATAGCCATTAAATCTAATTTTTAAGTTATAGGATGATTATCTGATACTTATATTTTGTTTGCAATAAACTTTCTTGTCACTAAAACTACCTTTATGTTAAAGTTCTCTTTAAAGTGTTGATAATACCGGCCGTAAAACAATTTTCTGTGACAACAAAACGGCAATTAATTGACCTAATCAAAAATGAATGTTATCGACCTGGAATAAAACATATAGATGTTTAACATAATTTTACAAAAGAAAAATGATAATATGATGAGGTAGAAGATTATAGAGTTACTACAAATTATACATTAACAGACTTATTAACAGGGCTGTCACAAATGTTCCGTGGGACAGTGTCGTACGCGAAATTAACTAATACGAGATACTGTTACAATTTATAACAATGTATGTAAAACTTACCCTCTTAACTAGCTTGATGAACTAGCTTGCTTATCACAAACTGGAGAAGATGTGTAGCCATTTTGCAGGTATGTTTCTATGGTTGTCTCCATGAGTGATGTTCGCTTTGGTGAAAATATATTCTTATATTTTGAAAATGACTGTTCGACATCTACTGATGTAATACATGCACACGTAAAATAGTCTGAACGCACTTAACGGATCTGGGCTGCACCATCACATATTTGTCTTAATTTGGTAAAACCGGTGTCTTTATTTAACACACTTGCGAACTTTTCTTTAACGAGCGCATTTGTTGCGTCACCTATATCGTGTAGCAGTAGATTTACCTCGTCCACTATTTGCAGTGACTCCACTAACGACAACGCACTGTTTTCTAATTTTATGTTTTCATGTAATGGTTTATAGTTCTTTGCAATATCTTTTAAAGCTGTTTCAACGGAAATATCTTCGAATTTTGTCTGGCTTTCCTTAATAGCTGCAGCCTTATCTGGATTGAATTGTAGTATCACAGCTTTTATTTGTTGGAAATATTCAGCATAATAAAAAACTGCCTGCAACGATATTACCCAACATGTAAGAATCGGTTGTGGTGGTTCAGGAATACCGGGACACTTGCTATGAAATGCACGGAGACTTTTAGGAGATTTACGAAAAACTCTTTTTTTTTTACTTTCTATTAATGCATCCACCTCTGGAAAACCTTTTCGAATAGTTTCTGCGACAAGATTTAAAGCATACACTTTACACGTAACATCTATAAACGTACAACCTTGTTCTTGCAAAGAACGGCCTACCGAACGCCTGGTATTTTTTTCGCTAGTACACTGACTTAGTCTTTTGCTAGCTAGTAACAGTGGAACTGTCGGTTTAAGAGGGTCCAGTACTCGTACTATAACATTAAAAATATATTTTTTTTACAATCTGTTGTGTCGTCAACAGATAACCACAGCTGTGTATTTTTTAATTCACATTTCATCTTATTTACCATGTCTACGTGTACAGTTGGTAGATAGTTACATAATGTTGTGCAACTTGTTAACTTCACCTGGGCATTGTATTTATTCCAGAACTCTCGAAATGGTTGTTTATCGAGTATGTGCAGTGGAACATCACAGGCAATCAGAATTAATAGTAAATCAAACATAAACTGTGTTGTCGAAGGCACGCCATTTTTTTATTTTTATGGTGTACACTATTTACGTGAAGTCCACAATCACGCTTATTCCAGCACATCAAATCTTTCTCGCATACTTACAAATTATTTTAGTACCATCATAGAATAAATCCGAGAATTCACCTATGAATCTATTTACTTTGTCAGCAAATGGCCGTTTTCTACCCCTGCGTACGTCTGCCATGCTTTATTATTAAATTAATATCAACAATACAGTACAACAAATAAAATAAAAACACAAAAACAATATGCAATACGCCCAAGTGACTTAACACGTACACAACTCGAAAGTTAACAATAGACTGGACTGGAGAAAGAGTTTCACGTTCAAGGTGAATGCCAGCGACAGTAAGTAAATCTGTACTCTACGACCATGGTACACAGAAACGATTTGCAGCTTTACTTATTAACTTAGTGATTATGTAATGAAAAGAACACAAAGTTTTCAAATTTAAATAAGTTAGGATTAAAATAATATTATTATATGTTGTTAATTAGATAAGGCAAGCATTACAGTAGTTGATTAAAGTTTAAGTTGGTGTAAGCATTTATCATTCATTGGATGAAAGAAAAATACATTATTATCCTAGGATGACTGTCTTTTCCTATATCGAATTAACCGTAGTAGACTCATGATATCGGGTCGTTTTGACCAAAGATTTAGAAACTTCCTTGAAAGCGCGTTCGCATTTACGATCGTCTTTAGTGACGTTAGCGATGCCATATCTGTCTTCTAACAAGCTTCTCTCTTAGGATGTAAATCAACAAATAGTTACATTGGAACAGCAAACTTCTGGATGATTAATTATTTACGCGTAAAATAAGCTACTCTTCATCGCCTCTAATTCTAAAAGGTCTATGCCGCTCTCATGAGATAAGAGTTTATACTATTTATTTTATTTATCCTTTAACTGCTCTGTTAGAGATACGAGAATGTTACTTCTACAGCCACCAGTGAAGCTGAATGATGATACATACATGATGACGTTTCAAGTAAGCATTCTTTAAATAAATAATAAATTTTATCATCCTCACGGGTAATATGTGACGTATTTCGGCCTTACGGGATTAGTGCCATTTTACTATCGCATTTTTATATACTTATCCCAAACTTAACTATTAAAATTGAGATACCTACTGATCAAACTTTCTGGTTCTACACATATTGAAATAAGTGTATTATGAAATATGTGTATTATGAGTTGTTTTGGATCCCCGGTTCTGAGAATATTTTGTATATATGTCAAGAATGGATATGGTTACTAGTTTACTACTTTATTTTTTTTTTCTATCGCTATACCTCAAAAAAAGTTGCATATCGCCTAGCTAAGCAAAATGAAAAAAAAAAATTCAAATAAAAGAATATCTTCCGTTCGCGCATGGCGCTCAAAGTTTTAAAAAAATTTCGAAATTTTGGTTTTTTTAATTAATTTTTTATAATTACTAAACTCAATACTAACTAAGCGCTATAGGTCCTAATATGAAGTTTGGGGTATAGGGAATACGAAGAAAAATTAAAACCCTTAAATTGAAAATATTTAGTGTTTGCGCAAAATGCTGAAAAAACGCAATTATTCTCTGTATTCCTCAAGTTGACAGAAAAGTACTACTAAGCAAGGATCAATTATACCCGCTTGATATTTCTACTGCCATAAATTCAGGTGCAATTTCAGAAGATATGGCAGCTCGTGATCCAGGTCCGATTTCACACTCTAGATGGTTGACGACGTGAGTTTAGAAAAAACCTAATGCTGAAATTTGTCATTTGATATATTTTATTTTAAAATGTTACATGCCTCTATAGTTCAAAATCAAAACCAGCAAACATTTCACAGATGGTCCAAAGATACTTTTTTGAAGCTATCAGAACATCACGGTTCCTAAATCAAAATTTATTGCAAGTTATCAACCCAGTAATTGAGCGAAACGCTTTCTTTGCTCATCCCGAAAATTTGATTCTTGCAATGACAGTGGATGAAAAAGAACTATCAGAGAACTGGAACTACGCAGACTACTGAAAGCTCGATCACTTCACAAGGGAAAGACCATTCGAAATTTCACGACGCCAAAATTAAACTTTGAAGCAACAGACTACGTCGATATGATTTGGTGGGATAGTTTGAAAATTTCTCGTCCTCCACTACTAAGAAAAAATCATGGATGAGGACATCATAAAAATGATAAAGACAGACACATCGCCGCAACCAGATTTCCAAAGTTTCCCTTGTTATACCCAGGCGGTTGAACGGTGTGTCAAACTTGTGACTGAAGTATCTCAAAAAGTGTGTGGCGCTGACGCTAGCGACGGATTAATACGAACTACCCTCCTGTCACGAAGTATTATGCCCGAATTTTCCCAAAAATCAAACTTTAAAGTGATTTATTAATGATTATTGAATAAAGAAGTTGAAAATAAAAATATGTTTATCATTTATATAGACTGAACATAAAATAGATAAGCTACAAAATACAGTCTTTTTTAGAAGAAATCCAGTTTTTTGAGCATTTTGCGCAAACACTAAATATTTTCAATTTAAGGGATTTAATTTTTTTCGTATTCCGTATACCCCAAACTTCACATTAGGACCTATAGCGCTTAGTTAGTATTGAGTTTAGCAATTATAAAAAAATTTATCAAAAAAAAACAGAAATTTCGAAATTTTTTTAAAACTTTGAGCGCCATGCGCGAACGGAAGATATTTTTTTATTTGAATTTTTTTTTGTTCATTTGGCTTAGCTAGGCGATATGCAATTTTTTTTGAGGTATAGCGATAGAAAAAAAATAAAGCGTTTTTTCGGCCCACTCTAATGGTTACCCACTTCAAAAAATTGGCGTCACTGCTATCTCATAAGTCACATTTTTTTAATTATCCTAAAATGCAGTGCAACTTTTTCAGTTATTTTAACCCAATCAAATGATATGTATTAAAATGACATTCAGTTTGTTTCTTGTCTCACAACCAACACACTGAATTTATTATTGTAATATTATTTATTATTAGGTTAGGTCTTATCCGTCAGTCAATAAACCCATTTTCCCTTAAATATTTACTAAACTTTATTTCAAGCCTACTTTTCACTACATGCACGTTTGCGAAAGCTCTAGTTTAAAAATTTATATTAGAATATCTTTCAGAGGAAAAAAGCAGTATCGGGGTCACCAAGATATAAGACGTACAGTTTCATTATATATTTATAATCCACTTCGCATGTTTCTCATGCCTCGTTTTTTTTTATATTATGGAAGGAAGTTTGCTTCTTCAACTTATTTTTCAGGGCATTGTTGACAGGCACGTAATATTGTAACTTTGCGGCTTTCCTAAATTTTCATAAACACATGTAACACTTTATATTTTATCCCTTGCAAAATATGAAATATGTAGTTAAATAAATAGCTTGTTTCTTATACTTCCGTTTCTTTTAAATTTCTTAAGAAAATTAAATTTAGGAGAACTTTTGACATCATGATATGTTTTCAAATGTTTTTTTATAATTATTAGAATAGTAAGGTCTAAGAATCAGAATATTAATCTTATTGATAATAGCAAAGTTTACTAAATAATATAGTAGACTTTGATAATATTACCCTTCATGTAATTCTGACACCTAAATAAGGTTACTGGAAAGAGAATTGGATAGCTATTATTGTTAAATATTTGCTTTACGTAACAATTTTAGTTGCGGAAAATATTGGATGTCGACAAAAGTATACTGTATTATTTGGATTTAATATCAGCTAATAAGAGATTAAATTGCTCCATGAGAGTTAAGAATGTTGCAAATTTTAACATATGCCATAGGTATTCCGAAATATTTTTTTCTTCCACAATTCAATAAAAAATTAATGTGTTCTGAATATAGTCTCCTGAATATCATTAACACACCATTAGTACATTTCTGACTATGAACTCAAAATATTTGTTTCTAATTACAATATATCATAAAGAAAGTTAACTATCAAAGAGAGATATGACCGTTTTAATGAATCGTGCTGGTTGAAATTAATGCGAGGTCGCTACAAGAATTCAATATGGCTATTTCCAAATCATTTATATAACATTGATCTATTTCCGCTACCAAAGTCAGTCACAGTGCTAGGAGATGATCTACCCACAACCTGGAAATATTGCCAAACTTCTTCTTTGTCGAAGAGTCCTACTCTTAGACAAGTAAAGAGATCCCTTCTTACTTGCCTAACATCTTGTAGATAAGGCACCATCTGACTTACATCCACTCCGAACAATGGTATATCTACTACACAATCCTCGCCTAAGATTGCACATCTTCTGCATTTTAAGTTTATCAACGTATGTATATCACAGGCTGCTAGAATATAGGAGAGTCTGCTGTGTTTCGCTGGACTGGTGGTTACTCATCTTACTACTAGTCTCAGTTCCAGTTGCTTTAGTTTTTGTATTGAGCTGAATATGGAGAAAGGCCAGTGCTACGCTTTCCCTATAATCAATGTGTGTAAAAGTATATTTTTTCACCTTGTTTCAAGGTACCAAAACCTCGGAAGACGTTTATAATAATGAAAATAACATTAATATAAAATTGAACGCCTTTTCTGATACGTTTTTACTTTATTTCAATGAAGCATTTCCAGAAAAACAAAAAATATAAAAAGCCACAGAAAGTCATGCTCGTGGTTAACCAAAAGTTTACGTGTATCGTCAAGAAAGTTAAAAGATTTATACCTCTTGACACCGACGACAATGGATGGCAATATAATATCATACTATAAGAGGTATAAAAATGTATATACAGACAACTTCTTCGGAAAGTAAAAAAAACTATAACGACAGCATTTTAACAAACGGCAATAATAAATCTAAAGCAGCTTGGAATATTATTAAAGCTAATAAAAAAATAAAATAGACGAAATAAAATTAAATATTGATGACACAATAAAAGACGATCCCGTCAAATTAGGGAACGCTTTTAATACACATTTAAAAAATTCCCATTAAATTACTAGATAGTATCCCGTTAAGCAGCTACAACCCATCAAACAATATTAGTAATAACCAGTATACATTTTTCTTTGAACCTACTATAGAATCTGAAGTGATCGATATTATTCAAAATTTAAAAAAATTCCAATTCGGCTGTATTAGATGAAATTAGTGCTAATTTATTAAAGAAATGTAAAGACTTCATTGTTAAACCCTTAACGCATTTATAATCTATTTGATATTAACCAGTTTGGTCTTAGTAAGGGAAAGTCAACATCGCAGTGTATCAAACACTTTTTGAATCTACTTTATGAGGAATTAGATAATAGACAGAAAACAATTGGTATCTTCCTAGATCTGAGTAAGGCGTTTGTCCTTGTCTCTCATAAAATTTTACTTGATAAAATGGAAAAATATGGAGTGAGAGGTTTACCAATCAACTGGTTTTATAGCTACCTTAATAATAGACCACATCTAGAAAGCATTAATTCAAATTCATTAGAAACTCTTCATACTAGAGTTGGTCTCCCTCAAGGATCCATACTAGGCCCCTTGTTATTTATAATATTTATAAATGATCTAAATGCTCATAACAAATTTATATTTGCTGAAGACACCTCTGTAGTAGTTGCAGATAAGACATATACAATGCTGTTAGTAGTAGTAATGACCAATTAGGGAATACCCATAGATAGGTACCCACAGACTCTTATTAAATACTAGCAAATCAATGTTAATTCGATTCAATACCACCGTAATTTTGATAACAGCCTATATATAAAAATTACACATAAATCATTAATGCAAGTAGAATCGGCTAAATTCCTACGTATTTACATTTCTGAGGATTGTAAATGGAGTACACATGTTAATGCAATATGGAATCACAGCATGGGGTTTTCTAAATGAGAGTTTAAGGTATTTTTTACTACAAAAGAAAGCGATTAGATATATGTGTGGCATAAAAGCACGAGATGTGTTGCCCTTTTTTAGTACATATAATAAATGAATGTATTATCAAATCATACTTTACCACAAAGTGAGAAGACGCTGAGGTCATTCCTCTTCCAAAATTAAAGTACCCTGCGGAATTTAGGCATCTTAGATCAATAAGTTTGTCACCCACCCTGTCAAAAGTCTTAGAAAAGATTATGGAGTTACAAATCAGATCGTATTTAAATTTTAACAATATATTACCAAAAGAACAATCTGGGTTCCAACAAAGGTCACAGCTGTGCTACAGTGTTAGCTGATATAATGGATGATATTATTAAGGTATATGACAATAATAGAATATCCGTTTTAATATTATTGAAGAAGTCGTTATATTGTATATCGCAGTGTGTATATATCTCCTAGCGATCCATACATAAACAGCCTAAATAAAGTGAGATATTGTGCATAAAACATTGCCAAGTTCTTAGTAATCTTACAACTAGTTATATGCAAACTGGAAAAATAAAATTATGGAAATCTAATAATAAATAAATGACCTATCAATTAAATAATGTGCATTTTATCAAACTATTAGTGGGTAGTAGTACAAATAAAAATTATTGCGTACGTCAAATTTCTAAATTTCTAAATTTCTTAAATATTAAACTTATTTAATAATGATTTATAAATTGTACTTAAATTATCTACATCTGTTCTTACATTAACACAATTTTTGTTACAATTTATATACATCATTTCTAGTAAGTCTCTTGTCTAAATTCTGTTCAGTATCTAATATTTTTGTTTCTTCAAAAGTTAAATTTACAGTTTTGTTCTATTACATGGTTAGATAAAATTATTGACGTTTTTTGTTTTTAATATCGTATTTATGGTTTTTAATTTTCGAACTTAACCATTGTTTAGTTTGACCAATATATTGTTTACCACATTCACATGGAATTTGATGCACAACACACTTTTTAACTCAAGTGAAATTTTATCTTTATTTTTACTGAACAAAGGACCTAATGATTGTAAAAGTTACTTTAATATTGTTTTCGTTCTCCAAACACTATTTTAGAATTTTGTAATAAACTATTAACAGATAGTATTTTGTAGAATTTTTCGTTATTGTTCATTGTCAAATTTTTAACTCTCGATATGTTTTAATTTAACCTATCTGGATAGTTATTGTTGATTAGAATATTTTTAGCTATATCATAATTTTTTGTTTAAATTTATTACTCCACAAAATTTCTATTTTGTATTTTATGACTTTATAACAGCAATTTTTTGATTTAGAGGATGACGAATAGAAATTTAAAATTCAATTAGAATTAATACTTTTTCTATACCACTCTGTTAATATTTCTCTCCTTCTCTAATACGCAATACATCTATAAATGGGATCATGTTATTTTCTTCTTTCTCTGCAGTAAATTGAATATCGTTACTGATCATATTAACAGTTTTCTGCTGCTGCTTATTAAATGTCATCTATGAGTACATATAGGAAAAGGAAAGGGATATTCAATGGTAATTTTTCCAAACAACCTGAAATTATGTAATGTAGAACCATATTTGCAAAAATTGGCGACGCTGGCTACCCATTACAGTCCCAAAATTTTGCATATAGAACCTATTGTTAAATGAAAAGTAACTACATTCAAAACAAAAATCAACTAACTCCAGAAAAATATTTTGTGGGATATTTGTATGAGTTTCAATACTCTACCAATACTTAATCATCGAATTTTTGACATTCTCTTTAGAGATTGGTAAACAAGGATTTGACATCTAATGATATTAAAATATATCCATCAGGTAATTTTACTTGCTGTACTTTTTCAACTAAATTAAATGAATCTTTAATAATGTATTGAGGTTCCGGGTTTAAATTATATAGAATATTTGATATGTACATTGCTAACTGAAAAGAACGTGAATTTATTTGACTTATTACTGGCCCTAATGGAGTATTCTCCTTATGGCCTAGTGGCGGTCTAGAGTTATAAACCGCAAGTCTTTTATTCTCTCTCTCATTTATATATCCTTGGTCAAATAGTTTTTTAAATAATGTGCGTTGCTTTATCTAATTATATAACCGTGTACAAATTAAACTCTAACAAAAACTGTTTACGATTGAAACTCTGTCCCACCAATGGTCATATCTATATTGCCTCTGTAAAGTAATATGGATGACTTAGGAAACCTCACTGAAGACCAAAAAATAAAACTGTATAAGGTATATTCTGGCAAATAATAAGCAAACCCTAGAAATTACAACTATGTTTGAGTCAGCAACAGCAACTCGGACGAACAAAATAGAAAACACAAACGAACAAATTGAAATTTTAAGGAGAAAGTGCACTTACCTGGAAAAGAATCGTAAAAACGATGTTGTGATTTCGGCATAAAAAACCAGCCTAAACAGCTTACGGATCTATTACTTTGTACTATTCAACTAATAATTTGCTTGGTACGAATATTACAGAAGATCATATTAATAATATTTACACGATAAGAAAATCTCAGAATCCACACATTGTGCTAGAATTTATCTCCTATATAAAAAAGATAACCTTGTTTAGCAATAAAGATAATTTGAAAAAACCTTGAAGAACAAGATATATCCATAACAAATGATTTGAGTGCGGAAGATGAGAGGACCAGCAAATGCTCAGATGGCACTTACAAATAGCTAGTACATAAAACTATGAGGCAAACATTTTTGGTTATAAACTGCTAATAAACAACCGACAAGAATTAAAAGAAATAGAAGACAGAGAAATAACCATTTTGGAACTTAGTGAAGAAGAACAAGAAGAGGAAAATAATCAAAAAAGTGATAGCGATATACAACAACAACAAAAGAAATAATAACAAAAACCTCAGACGACTAATAAGGCAAGTAACTACAAAAATAATTCTCAACCAGTGGTGAAAAAGGCTTTGACAAACCAAACTACAAAAAAGAAAAAGAAAAATCTCATAAAGTCCGAAAATTACAAGGGCCGGAAAAAATAATCACTACTTTTTCAAACTAAAATAAATATAATCTTTTTTCTGTTTTTTTTTTTCTATTTTTAGGATACTAATATTCCACTTTTTTTAATCTATATGCAAGTTTTATTTTCAATTTTATATAGGTTAGGTTAGGTTTGTTGTGAGTGGGTCTCAGTAGACCCTCCACTGCGGCCATCAGCAGGCCTATTGTGGCTCACGCCTAATTATATTTCACCCAATAAGTTCAGTCTCTTAATGAAACTGATAACATTATTGGGTGAGAATCCTCTGGCAGCAGTTGCCCTTTGCCAAATATTGAGAATCGGATCCTCTCCACAGCGGGACAGGTGCATAAGATGTGGTCTGCCTTCTCATCATCCTCCAGGCATAGACGGCACTCGGCGTTTTCCGCTAGGCCGAGTTTATGCAGATGATAGTTTAGTCGGCAGTGCCCGGTATATAGGCCTGTTAGAGTTTTCAGGTGTATCCTGTTTAACTCCTAAAAGTTTCTTAGCTCTTGATTTCAAAGGGTATTTTATAAACGCCTTCGAATGAACTAATCCTGGTAACTCTTGCCAATACTGGAGAGTTTGCCTTTAAGCCCAGGTTGAGATAGCCATCTTGGCAGTACTTGAGGATATTCCAAGTATTGGTTCTGGTCCGATGAATCGTGATCCCGCTCCTTCTCTGGCTAAGGAGTCCGCTATTTCGTTACCTTCCATACCAGAGTGGCCGGGTATCCAGACCAGAGACACTTTGTTGTTCTTGCTCAAATGATTTAGAGCTTTCTGACAGTTCCATACCGTCTTGGAGTTACACCGGTAGGAGCCAAGAGCTTTTATAGCTGCTTGGCTATCTGAGAAAAATTTTTATTGATCTGCGTGTAAGATGCATATAAATTTTATATACTACATACATGTAAGTTTGTAATAAATATTATATTATTGTTTGTAATGGATAATTACGTGAGACACTTTAACCTATTTGACATAAGTACCCACGTTAGAAATAGAAACATTAAATGAAGCTACAAACTATCTTCATATAGCGTCAAGAAAACTATTTCAGATTGTCTTATTGATGTTAAATTAGAAATTTTGTAACTATTTATTGAATATGACGTAATTACTGTTTTTTTTCTCTCTTCTCCCTTTTACCTTAGATATAAAAATTAAAAATCTATATTTTAGGAATAAATACAAATAATCTGTAATTCCGTTTTATTAGACCTAAAATACGTTGATTGAATACGTCAAATTCAAGAATGGCTGACAAGTTCTACACTTAGTAATTCTTGAATGTTTTCTTTGATTTAAAAATGTATATTATTTACTTTTTGTTAACACTGACGTAGTTTTCCATGAAACACCAAAACACTGCACTCGCGTTTCGTCAACCAAGTTGGCATCATCTGGAAATGATTAAAACGGTTTTAATTTAATAACAGTTTTAATCATCTCCAGATGATGCCAACTTGTTGGCAAACGCGCGTTGAGGCAGTATACAGTGTTTTGGTGTTTCGTGGAAAACTACGTCAGTGTTATCTTCACATCAACGGTTCCAACCCACTCCAGGACTCTTTGTTACATTCTCTCCTTACAGAACATAAACATTTATTTATAATGCTTAATAATAATGTAAAATATGTATAATATGTAAAACTTTTATTACATAAATAAATATTACATATATTGGAAGGCATTCGACATGATTAATCACAAAAATTCTTCGTTCAGTACTTCATTTTGTAGATTTTAGCGAAAAGGCCAGTGCTTTCTTGTCTTCATTTTTAACCGATAGATTTCAATATGTAAATTAGTTGTCAAGTTTCCGACACACTTAGATTATCGACAGGTGTTCATCAGGGAAGCATTTTAGGACTTCTTTAATATACGATCTACACATCAAATTTAAGTTTTAAAATTTTGTATTTATCATTTTTATGCTGACGACACACAGCTTTATTACTCTTTTGATAGTGAAGAATTAGTACATGCAAACAGATTAATAAAGTACAATTTAAGTTACCTTTACATACTCTCCATTAGTGATATGCTAAAAATTAATCCTAATAAACTATCAGTACTTCTCTTTTGGAAAGAAAATATAACAAGTTTTGCATTAAGCAATATTAATTTAAATATAGATACTGATAAAATATTAATAAAAAAAACAGTGTAACGGTTTAGGTTTGATCATAGACACAAGAATTCGATTTATTGTTTACATTATTCAAAAAATTGCAGAGAGCGAGCAGAGAGCAGCTCTTTAAAATTAATGTATAATCAAAGACAATATTTAGATCATGACGTCAAAAAAATGTTATGTGATTCTCTTGTTCTCTCACATTTTGACCATTTGATGTGATAGTGTGTATGGTTTAAATTTAGATAGTAATGATATTCGACGCATACAAAAAGTTCAGAGAGATTGATTGTACATCCAATCGTCCGTACGTCAACGTTTTCATTTAAAGACCAACAAAACTATTAATAAAGCAAAAATGTAATTCCAAACCACAAATTAAAAATCTATTCAAAAATTTATATGTAATATTTGGTTATCTTTATATGTTTATAAAACTTGATCAAAATGTTTCAAAAGGAGAGGGTTCCCAACCAAAGCGTCGCAACTAAATAAAATATAATAAATAATTTTTTTAATTTTTAATCAATCCTAAAACCCAAGGAAGACATAAAATTTTAATCATAATATTAGGGTTAAAGAAAAATCTTAGTGCAAAAACAACTAAGTTTTTTTACACTTAATCTACACATACTATTTTGTTATGCGAAAAATATAACAATGTTTTCATTTAAAGAACAGCAAAACTATTAATAAAATAAAAATGTAATTCCAAACCACAAATTAAAAATTTGTTCAAAAATGTATATGTAATATTTGGTTATCTTCATATGTTTATAAAACCGGTCAAAATGTTTGGAAAAAGGGAGGGTTCCATCCAAAACGTCGCAACTAAATAAAATATAACAAATGATTTTTAATTTTTTATCAATCCTAAAACCCAAGGAGAACGTAAAGAATTCTAATGTCATAATATTTAAGGGTTAAGAAAAAATCTTAATAAAAAAGAGAAAAACAAAGTTTTTTAGACTTAATCTACACATATTAAGTGGAAAGTTTTAAAAAAGTTTAGACATACATACAAAAAGAAAAAATACAGAAGTACCCAATCATCTACAAAATCCTACAATTATTAATGATTTCTTCATACAATCATCTCAAAGTGGTAATAATATTCCTGATCCTGATACTGTTCTTTTTATAATAATAATAGGTTAATGGATGTGGATAGTTTTGTGTTCTCTCTTATTAATAGTGGATATTTCTGAAACTCTCTTATTAATTAAATCTAAAGCCACTGGTGAGAGACCTAATTGGTATTGAAATGTTATTATATTGTTGTCTAATTTTGCCTACGTAACTCATATTTTAATTTTTGTATTGAATCTCAAACTTTTCCCTCAATGTGGAAGTGCTTGCTATATTATACCTCTGTCTAAAGTTACTAATCCTGGCGAATTAAAGATCTCAGACCCATCAGTATTTTGTGCACCCTATCTAAAGCTTTTGAAAAAATTCTTGATAAGCAAATACGTCAACACTTCTACACCAATAAAATTTGACCGAGCACCAATCCAGGTTTAGGACCGGGACATAGTTACAGTACAGCCTTGGCGAAAGTTACTGATGATTTATTCTCATCAATCGATAAAAACAAATTATGTGTTTAGTACTTCTGGACTATTCAAAAGCCTTTGATAGAATAAGTCATGAATTATTATTGGCTATTATGCGTTACACTGGTTTCTCACAAAATGCTGTTGGTCTTCTCCAGAAGTTATCTAAATAAACATACTCAGTGTGTTGTGCTAAATAATGGAAAATCCGGCTATTCTCCGATTATGTGTGGTGTACCGCAGAGGTCTATACTAGGACCCCTGTTGTTCACCTTTATATACTTTTGAGTTTTATAAAAGCATCTCTTTCTGCACCTCACATTTTTACGCCGAGTAATTACACAAAATTTATTATGCGTTTGATGAAAAAGATGCCAACAAGCCTGCCAAAATATCAACTATGACCTTCAAAATCTACTTAAAATCTCAACAAATTTTGCTTAGACATTAATGCCTGTAAATCAAAGGCAATGCTATTTGGCCGAACTGCCTCCACGGAAACCGAGCAAGCAGTGATGTGAAAATTTCTGTTGACAATGAAATCATTAATCTTACAGATAGTGCCAAAAACCTAGGCCTGTTTAAGATCAACTTAAGATTTCCTGCACATATCTTCTATTGTTTAAAAATCATACTGCTCCTTCAAAATTAATCTATGCCAATAGACATATCTTAAATAAAAAAACAAAAACAATCTTGTGCGAAGCTTTTAGTTTTATTCACACCTTAATTACGTAAATGGTGACGTATATGGGCCATGTCTACTTAA